>CAEGAE010065598.1:0-66821 GCA_903067095.1 Girardinus metallicus | reverse complement strand
TATATATATATTTAGCACGTATCTCATTGCTTGTTCGATTATTCGTGATCCCGCTTAAAGTTGCAAGAGAACAAACGTGAATATAATAGAAATGTTAGTTTATTTCATTATGTAATTTAAAAAGTTTAACTCTCATAAGTCATTGCAGTGCTATATTTCAAGCTTTTAACTTTTGTAAACCTTTATAAATGTGGCCAGTAATGACTGAAAATCCAAAATTACTTTTTGGGAAAATTAGAGTATTTCATATGCCCAATAAAAATTTAAATGAGTGTTATGCTATGTTCATGTTATGGTCTCAGTCATAGTGAGTACTGCTGATTTTATAGTAACACAGAATCTCCTTCAGGAGTTAAGCACAAAATTTATTTTTTAAAGAAGCATAATAATGGAAAGTTGAGTGGAAGGAAAAACTTGGATTGCAAAGATGGACAAGCGACTGGGATAACTACAGCCCTGAGAGAAATGTGAAGCAATGTTCATTCAAGAGTTTCTCCAGACCTTGCATCCTTGCAGGATGCAAGGTTTTAGTTGCTTAGGCTCTAAAAGCTTGTTGCTTCATGCAACAAAAAAATCATACGAAAGGAACCATGTTTGGCCTCCAGATTTGCTCAGGAACAGTAAGTAGAGAGTTTTTAATCATGGATTTTTTTTTTTTTTTTTTTTTGGCTAAGCAGTTGCATCCAAGTCTTTCACCACCAAGTACAATACTTGGTGGTGAAAATATAGTGGTGTCAAGTATGTTAAGCTGTTCTTTGGAGAAGCAAATCATGTTTCTCTGTCTCTCAAAGTTTTAGTAAAAGGGGATTATGGTGTGTGGCTAAGTTCCTGAAGATGAGCCTGGTCTCTTCAGGATAGGAACACACTTAACACTGCGGCATGTGAAGACATTTTACACATGTTCCCACTCCAGAGTATCTGGGAACAGATTGTTGATGGCCTCTTCCCACTTTTGTTCTGGACTGTGTACCATTATACAAAGAAGTCATTAAAACTTTATTTATGTGCAAGCTGGGTGTGAAGGATTTTGACTGCCCAGCCTTTCTAACATCAGTACTTAACCTTACAAATGCCCTCTTCAAAATGGCTATATTCTCACAAACACACTCCTAACCATTGTGGACAGCCCTCCCAGAAGAGTTAAAGCTGTTACAGCTTCAAAGAGTGGACCATTTAGGCCAAAAGCAAGCATCTGTGTAGATTTAGAAACAGCATTCACCCCATTTATACTTTTCGTATGGCTGTCCTTGGATGAAAAGTGCTACTTTTACACCATGATTTCCTTATTCCTTTCTGCAAAACTACTATGTGGGCATCTGCTTCATGTTAGTTGCCGCTTGATAGTGAGCCAGAAGTGACTTCCAGTCTAACCTCTAATTATTTTTACTCACAGTCCAATTTAAATCCCATTGGGGTGGATGGCCACCTTCTCTTGGGAACTCCTTCCTTTTACATTCTCTTACAATCTCGTGATTGTAATTCTGAGATTGCCTCTTTAGGCTACAGCTACTGTTGTCTCTTGTTTGAGGAGCTGTTGTTGTTGTGAATCTTGGGGGAAGTTTTTTTCTGCACTGGGTTATGTGTGGAGGAATGGGGAACCAAAGAGAGTATAGACTCAGCCGTAAGAGGAGACTTGAGGAATGTTGAAGGTGCAACAGAGTAGTGGCAGAGTATCGATTCGTTCTCTCTCTTTAGATGTGTCTTTTTTTGTTGTTTCATGAAGCTTTTGTCTGTGCTAGCAGACATGTACACCTTTGGGTTATGTTGGTTAGGATTCACGTCACAGGAAAACACAGTTAACCTCTGGGAGGTCAGGCACACTTCATGATCTATTGATCTGCTGTCAGAATAGTCTGATCTGTTTGTTTTGAGCTCAATTCTGTGAAACAAGTCCATCCGTGAAGTAAAGAGTGACATTGTCAGAGGTTAAAGTCATGTGAGTGAGTTTAAATCTGAGTGATCAGGGAATAAAAATATCAGCTTCTTTATTTTTAGACGATGTTGGCTCGTTGTTTTCCAAGAGCTTATCATTTGTCTATGAGAAATAAAACAGCAGTGCATGGGTTATTTAGGGCAATGTCAAAATTTATTACACAGAAAAACTGGCTGCACATTGAGATGTAAATAACCTTTAGATCTCGCTGTGTTTATAGTCACACTGTATTTGACTTTCTACAAAATCATCTCTCTATTAGTTATTCATGAGGCTGAAGGCCTCCCATCCTTTTACAACAATCATGTTTCCTTAACTCTGTAAAGTGTTCTCTGCTGGCTCTCATATAAGATTAATTTGAGTTTCAGACTTTGTTGCCAATGCTAATGATTCTCTTTCAGAGGCTGGGAGTTTCCTCTTTGCTCTGTGTGTCCGGTCTCTTTCCGAATGCCAGCCTGGAGCCAGTGCATGGCATTTCAATGAGCTAGTATGAAAGCACCTTTTTCCTCCCACTAAGCCAGGGAAAATCACATTTGAGTGTTTAAGTCAGTGGATAAATGTTTAATGTTAATTTACTTCCTTAAGAAGATGACAGATCATCTTCATAAAGAAGGCCAAAAAATGCCATAATTGTGAATCGGATCGACTGTTAAAATACCAGACATTGGGAATGAATCTGTTTGCTATGCAGCAAACAGTGATGAAAGTCTAAATAATATTTAAAATATCCTGTTTGACTTGTCACTGCAACAACAAGTTGTCTATGAATATATTTACATTTCCTGCCACATTAAATGCCATGCGTGGAAAAGATGTGTAAAATCCTTTCAATCTCTGAAACACTCAGGATTAAAAATTCATTTTTACAAAACATTGTCATTAATAAAATCACTTTTGGTGCGTGGACTGCCACCTGTGCTGTCAACACTGTGCCAGTAGGTCACTTATTCTTTTCCTGTGACATTTGACAAGGTTGGAGCATTCTCAGGGAGGGAAATTTACCTTTATATTATTCGGTGTTGTTTGTGGGTTTTATTATTTTATTTATCTTAAAGAGCAGACGAAACAAATATTGAGATACATTAAATACAATCATAAAGAAGAATGACTAAGAAGAATTTAATCAAAACTCTGAACAACTTGCAAAAGTAAAGCTTGAATAAAAGAAAAATATTTCAATTCCATTTATTTGAAATGGAAGTATTCCACAAAAATTGTGACAGCTTATTTTCTTAAACGATGATTATTTCTTGACAATGGCACATTTTTTGTGTAATATAAGATTAATTTATTCAAAGACTTTTTATACATATCTGCCAGGACTACCCAGTAAATGTTGAGTTGGCACTGTAAATGCCCAGATTATAAGAAAGGTGGCTTTTCTGCTGCTCTTCTTCAAAAATAATCTAAGCTCCTGAACTGAATCAGTCAAGCTGGTGTGCACAACACCAACTTAACGGGTCAAGTGGTCAAAGACTGAAGGAATGGGGGACTAAGCAGAATTTGCTGTTAAACCCATTCCATGGCCTTCATGTTGCCCCTTTTACTGCTCCTCTCATTGCAAACACAAGACATCTGCTTTTTGCATCCTTTCTATCAGATGCACAAGGCTGCTGGCTGATCTCTAGACCCACCATCCTCCCTCGTTCTGCTGTTTCAGCTGAAGATGACCAGACATGCATTGGGATTTTGGAAATTTACCATTATTATTATTATTGTTATTATTAGGAAGAATGCCCTCAGTTTTCATGCTCTGTCGGCATGTTGCATTTAATTTAAAGATTTGCTACGCCAATCCACACACCACTGTGGCTAACAGTGGCTATATATGGCAAGGAAGTGGTTAGATGCATGTGACGACGCACCCATTCATCCATCCATCCACCCACCCACACGCTAAGCCTTTCAGAGGGAATGGCGAAGCTTGGGAATCTGACATGTGTTTTGACTGAAAGCTTTAACAACTCTGGGCTAGGTTGAGACTGGATTTGGTGAAATGCCCTTCTCCACCCCATATGTCTCTGTAAATGTCTGTGTGTAAATGAAAATCTGAACTAGTTTAAACTAAAATAGCAGAAATAACTTTTGTTCAATGTTTGTCAAAAATATGAAGTAGAAATTAAAACTTCTTTAGGAAATAAGGAGAAGGTGTAGATAAAAGATAAGAACGACCTTTTAAATTATCAACACATTTGTTAGTCAGTCATTGTTCCAAGTCAAACAACCTGAAAGGATAAAGCAGAGCAACTTTCCTGTGCTTCTTTCAGCCTTACTGTTATCTGTTATCTTCTTCAGTTCCCCACAATGTCTGAATGAATCACAGAGATGTCTCAACATAATGAAAATGAACAATCTCTGTAAACGGCTTCTTACACCTACGTACCTTCATTTCATACTGAAAATAGCTAATTTTGAGTCTTCCTCTCTCATCGGCTACTTCCACACCGAAGAGTGTTGTCAATGCGACCTGGGAGGGATTGCTGTTACTATTTCTGGATGTGCCCATCTTTTGTACCACATTTAATCCTGTTCAGGATTGCAGGAAGGGGCTCCAGCGATAACTGGTGATATACGAGGTAAACCCTCGACAGATTTATTGTCAACTCATGAAAAAACAATGTAAGGTTCATCAGTTAAACTGTTAATCCCTGTGGCTAAATTCTCTAAGAATATTTTCTTCTTCAAACGTTTAGTTTGGCGTCATGTTTTCCAACATGACATCAATATTCCCAATTTGGGCAATCCCTGTTAAGTACGGTTTATGGTTTGGAGCCGGCATCCTTAAGCAGTTTCATGCTAAGCAGCCTTTGAGTGTGGCTTCTGCTGGTGTTTATTGTGGCTTGTGAAGCACCGATTTACTAAGCTGTCTTACGTAAGCATATGTCTGTCTCCCTGTGTACAAAATAAAGAGAGGTCACACAGATGTCACTGCATCAAGTCTTGAACTCACTACTTATTTGCTTACAGGGAAATAGTGAAAGATTCGTAGGCTTCAAAGTCTAAGCAAATCTGTGAACCAAGAAAGTAGTGTTCTGTTACTGCAGTGTAGCCCAAAACCAAACAACAAACTAAAGCATAAAATGCTAAGACAAAAAAAAAAAAAAGGTTCAGAGGCCCAAGGGTCCTGAGGAGTGGATGCACTCTGCTTTATTGATTTCTTGAACAACTGCAGTGCCAAGATTGGCCTGCATAGATTTGTCTGTCTGTGCGCACCTCGAGGGCTCTCTGCCGTGTTGAACACTGCGGGGGTACTGGGCAGACGCTAGGGAATATTTACACCTTCGCGGACCCTTATTCTCAAACAAAGCCGGGTCGCTGGAGGTTTCTGCTTGGAGGCTTTCCTGGTATGCCGACGGATATTTTAGCTAGCAAATGTTTAACTATTCTTATTACCAAGGCTTTGTGTATACATCAGGGTAAAGCATTGTTCCTAGACAGGTTCAGAATGAAAAATGGTTTAATCAGTTTCTTCAAGCGAAAAGTAAAAACTAAGTAAGTTCTTGTTACTTCTCTCCAGGTAATGACTGGACTGTTTGCTTGGCGAATAGAGTAATGCAGAAAGTAGAACTTTGTTTCAATACTATATTTAATGGACCACCTTTTACCCTCCCAGCACTGTAGCCTCATATTGTTTGCAAACAATATAAACTATTCATAACCCCTAAACTTTTCCACTTTTTGTGACAGGGCAACTACAAATTTTAATGTTTTTTGTTTGGATTTAATGTGAGTATCAATCATCAATCAATCAATCAATCAATCAATCAATCAATCAATCAATCAATCAATCAATCAATCAATCAATCAATCAATCAACGGGCTTTACATAATAAAAACAAAAAGTTATAAAGAATACACCATACAGTCAAGAATTGATCAGACATTATATTTTTATGAGTGCCATCACCAAAATCATTTACATCTAACATGTTGATTAATGTTTCCTTTATTATGGTTCAAAAGCAGTTCTAAAGAGGTGAGTATTTAGTCTTGATTTAAAAATACTCAGTGTTTCCGCTGTTTTGCAGTTTTCTGGAAGCTTGTTCCAGATTTGCGGTGGTGAATGCCACTTCTTCACGTTTGATTCTGATTCTTGAGGATGCAAAGCAGACCAACTTTCACTAATATTATTAGTTTTGGAAATTTTCTTCTTTTAACTTTTATTTTTGACGTATTAACTCCAAGCTCTTCGCCTGTTTTAGAGTTAAATGTGTCTATTTTCACAGTGACCTAAAAATAGAAACAGTTGATCGTCATCCTGTGCAGCAGATGATGTTGAACCTCAAAAGCTCCAAAGGTTCATTTCCTTTTCCAAGCGACACAAGTGAAACACAGATACAGGATGTCCTCTGACCCTTGACTAGTCTGCAGCACAAGGACACTACTTTCCTCTCCACCTTATCTTATCTGATCCCTATTGACCGAACAAGCCAGACAAGCCATTTAACGCTCAACTGGGAAAGACAGTAAACACTTAAAATGTAACAAAAATACATCCGTTTTTTTTTTTTTTTTTTTTTTTCTATGGCTGGCATTTTCTAATATCACTCAGCCAGCTATTCCCAGGTCCCTGCTTCTGTAAATGGAAACGTCTTCAGTGTGCGGGCGTGGGTGTGTGTGTGGTGGAATGTGGTTTGTGTCTCTGTGGGGTAACCAGTGTCAGGACGCCATTTAACAGCTGAGGGTCAGCTGCTTATGTTACAAGTAAACCCCACCCAGCCCCACGTTAATTTTAACGACAGTGCTTCTCTCTGAACAAGGCGTGAACATAAATAGCAGACGCAGGAAATGAGTCATGCCCAGTGTTGCTGTTTAGTTCACACATGTCTGCTACTTCATGACATCTCTGTGTCTGCCCTCTCTCTTACCATGAAGAGTTATGAATGAAGGCTGATGTTTAGCTTAGTTTGTCATTCATGATAGCTGAAGTTTGTTAGTCTGTGATTCCCAGAATCACCTTACGTTGTGACTAAGCAGCCGTGTCTCATTGAGCAAGGTCCATTGCGTATTGTCTGACACAGATGGGCTTTGTTCGCCCAGCATGCACTATCTTGTTCGCAGCCATCGCTACCAGTGACTCGTTTAGTAGACAGAGAAATGGATCGAGAAGGCTTAATCTGGAGACACAATCCCACTCCCACAGATGTGAAAACTTCCACAATGCATCATCAAATGTGTCTCACTCACTTATCTTGACTGGATTCATCTTTTAAATCTGAGTCGGCCAGAAAATGTCATGTTTAATGGAAACGTCACACAAAATCACTTTCCACAGACTCGCAACTGGAATCATGTCTGCACTTTGACTGGGCCATTCTAACACATAAAGCTGTTTTAATGTAAACCTTTCGTTGCACAATGCTGTAAAAAACATTTTGGGACCCTTGCAGATTTATCTGTTTATTTATTTTTGCTTTTATTTTGTCGCAGTAAAAGGTTCCAGATCATCAACAAAAATGTTGCCATCAGACAACAATTACATGGGTACATACAAAATGCAGTTGGAAAGGATGAAGTCTACCTAAACCAACTTGATCCATTGTGAAAATACATTTGGCTTACCTGTTAGATCGTAAGATAACTATTTTTAGATGACTGAGTTGCTTTCATAGGAACTATAGACTCCAGTTAATAATCACACTCACAACTATATTCACAAATTAAGAAAAAATTTAATTGTTATACCAAGACAAACTCCAAAATACTCCTACAGTACATCAACAACACTTCCAGAGGTCACAAATAACCAAGAGCAGCATCTAGAGCACAGTACACTGCACACAGCTCAGTTAAGGTTAATAAGGTTTTGATTCTTCAACAAGAAGGAGACTGGACAAAAATGGTATCCATGGGACGGTTTCAGGAGGAAAACCACCACTGACCCGATAAGAGAAATCTCCTGTGTCCTGTGGAATTGCCACAATATAATGTTGCCACCCCACCACCATTTTTTAATATGGGAGTGCGTTTTAATGTGATGTCACTTTTGAAGGTAGTTGCACCGGGTTTTATTTAGATGTATCTATGCAAAGGCAGCTGAATATAAGCCTTAGCAACTTTTTTAGAATGATTTAGCTTTTGAAATCTGCTATTCTGCCCTGAAACAACTTCTATTTAAATTATACATTCAAAAATTTCTTCGCAAGCCTTTGGCATGTATTGCATTAGTTCTGATACTGTTTATCTGCCCCTAAGAACTGAATCTTTCATCCCAAAGACCCTGCCTCCCTATGAGCCTTATTATACCTGCTATTTCATTATTTTCATGCTCAGGTCCCCTGATGAAGCATGAAAATGGGTCCTTTTGTCATGTGTTTCAGTACCAACCTACTTTTCTGATCCAGATTGTCTCTTTCCTCTCCAAAGACACGCAGAAAACGTTACCAATACTTGAATTTGGCTTTTTCATTGCTTATTTCTGTTTACCGGTAACATAAGACCCTGTATACAGGAACTTCACTGTCTCATGCCAAAGGTATCTTCTTCCTGTCACCACAATACTTCTCTGTTAAACATAAACAAAAGGCTCACACATAGGACCAGATTACTCTGTATGGTCTCCAATACAGTGCTGGACAGTTGCTATACCAAATAGGGCTGAGAAACTCAGGAGCCTGAGTTTGTTGTTCTCTCTTTTTTTGTACAGGAGGAAATCAGTTTTAATCGACACCAGTTTGTATGTTCTTAGGTAAACGTGTAACTTCCCCAAGGACAAGTCATTGACCTTTGGATTATTCATGCAGTTAGGCAGAAAAATAAAGGGCAGATCTGTTTCAGCCCTCTGTTCTGCACCTTTTCTTCTCTCCTGTCTTTGCGGCTCTCGTTTTTCATTTTCCTGCGCACAATGGGGCTTTTTATCCCTTACTCTGTACATCATATCACCAACTGACTCTACCCTGAGAGCAGATGGAATCAGGGCCTCTCTTTCATAAAGAGGAATGTGCAGTGAAAGGAATCAATACAATGAAATGTTTAAAGGTGCTTGTATGGGTGAGTGGTAGGTGAGGTGTGCAAAGTCCGTTCCTGCATTGATCTGATGTATTGTTTTTGGTTTGGGCAATCTCACTAAGGATATAAAACAACTGCCAATATAATCTTGCACTTCTTCTAAATAGTTTAGTGTCTTGAATGGCCGTGTTTCCTTGTGTATCCTGAATGCAGAAAGGAGGTGGCAAAGGGGGCACAAGTGCCAATGATGTTGTCTGTGTTGTTGATGCAGAACAGGTGTTTGACTTTATGGGACCAGATGGGTCTATTATGCATGTCCCCCTGTTCCCTGCATGCTGCACAGTATACTCGTCCCCGCCAGCATGTCCATGTTTAAATGTGTTTGTTCGCTGAGCCACGTGTAGCAGACGGTGGGATGTCAGATCTTGTTCTGTCTGTGTGTTGGTCCTTTCTGCCTCAGCGGTAATCTCCATTGGTTCTCTGCTACTTTTCTGTTTTTATCCTTACCTGAAGGCAGGAGGAAATAGCTCTGTGTTCACTATAATGGGGATTAGGAAACGTTATCATTCCCACTGTTGATGTAGATGGTGCTGTGTGGATAAATGAGTGACAATTAAAACGGTGCATTGCTTGGACCGACTTAGGAAATGACATCATTTTGGCAAGAAAATCCATAACTGGTTAAATCAGACTGAATGGGAAGAAGGAACAATTTTAACACAGCAAATTTCTGTCACTTTTTTCATTTTAAATGTGTCTTCTTATTTGTGTTTGCAACTGTTGACCAGCTCCGTCTACTTGCAACAAAATGTTCATTGGTTCTATGAGAATGGAAATACCAAGAGTGCTACTGCATCCTTTTGGAAGGCTATATAAGTTATAGCTTTTCAGAGTCCGTGATTTTTTTCTTTTTCAGGTCATTTTGCTTCAGCAAAAGAACATGGTTAAAAATTATACACATCTGAGAATAGAGTTTTGACGTCCTTAGGCCACACCCTTATTATATAAGTACAGATTACCTCATATGCTTAAATCCAATAATCAGCTGGGAGTTGGAGAATATGCATAGAAATGATGATATGGTCAAAATAATTACCTGTTAATTCGGTTGAGGCTAATCCTTAGTCCCATGCGGTACAAAGTCATAGAAAACTAAAGATAAATTAGAGGCGTGATGTCACATTTAACATTAAGACATAAACCAACATTTTCACACTTAATTCAAATTTACCCTTTAATGAGAAATTAATTTAGCATGAAACTGAAACTTGATCACAAAACTGTTTGTCATTTTTCATTTAAAATTCTTAACTTCATGTTCCTTAGACGTATTGTTGAAAAGATAACCCTCAAAATTTTCTTCTCACCTGCTCTTTCTGACAATAAAAAGAAAAAAGTTTGCTTTTATTTGTTCCTGCCAGTTTGAATTATAGTTTCCTGTGAGTCCTCTTCACAGGAAACTATAACGGTTGTTTAAATTTCATATATGGATAATGCAGATGCTGGTGTTCCTGATTAGATTTTTACATGTTTGAATGGTTACTCCAGAGTGCACCCCAAAGATGCAAGTTCAGATAGAAATGTGGCATAGAGTGTGGCAGAAATTACAAATATTTCTTGTGTGAATTAATTTCTTTAAACCATTATTTCTGTCTATTGAATATGCTGGTGAAGCTCATCTTTTCTATGCTTGTTTTAGCTGGAAATAATTAGGAATGTGTAACATAGAAAAACATTAACATTATCTCCATGAGCGTGTTCTGATTGTAAATGTTGACTGTACTACCAATACGTATTGTGACATTAATGAAAATAATCATGTTGTCGTCTGATGTTGAGACTGCCAATCTGCAGAGGGCGCCATTGCTCCATAACATTTTCAGCATTGCCGTAAGTGACCTTTCTCTGGTATTGCTCACCTCCCTGAGCCCATTTTGACATTGCTTTATATTCCTCACGCCTTACAGTCATTAATAGTCATTTCCAGAGATCATTCACACTGTTAAGTGTAAATGAATAGCCTCTGCGCACCTGTCCTCTTACAGTCACACGCTACGTCTGTGATATTGCAGAGCCTGTGCCCCTGAGGGCGGAAATCAATGGAGATGAATCTCCTAATGAGCAAGTTTCTCTTCCACTGAAGTGTCCGCTCTCTCAGAGGGATGAGTTTCTGCAGACTTTGGTAAAAGACTGAGGTAGCGTTCCTGAAAGTCAGCAATGATTCTGGGAAGCAAGCAAACTGCTGAACTGTCTCCAAGGGTGAAATTGTGTATGTGTGTGTGCAATTGTGCATGTGTTTGTTCACTTGTGTGCATGCGTACCTGTGTGTCTGTGTTTCCTTTAGGGATACTCACACACTGGGGATGATGTTAATGTGGAATCATCTATATATTTTTGCTCCAGTCAATAAGATTGAGTCTACTCCCCAATGACTGTGACGCACTCATCCCTTCTTTTCAGGGAAAGAAAAATATCTGCCAAGTGATTTACGATCAGTCCTCTGACTTTTTTTCTACAAGCTGCTCAAGCTTTGATGATTAAGTCTGGGATGCATCGGTGTCTCGTTTCACAAATCTTACTATAGAACTTGACCCAGACTGGTTAGCACAGTGAAACCGATCCACCTAATTACAAGGCAGACTGCTGACAAGAGTTACTGTGTCGTTACATTGTCTCCAGGCTTGAGCTATGACTTTGCAGCTGTCAGTGTGCATGGTTTTCATCTTGTAAACTGAAAATTGACCTTCTGTGGGGGAGAAAAAGGGTGGTTACTCATTGAAAACATTCAGTTTCACAACTGAGGCTGATGTCATTAAAGTGAACAGATGTAACCCAGAGTGACTCACAGCAAATCTAATGTAACTCCAATTTTTTTTTACTGACGAATACTTTAAAATGCTGTCCTGTGTCTGTGTAGCTCTATAGCGCTGTCCAAGCATGGCGTGTTCAATGAAGCCAAGCTAATTGCTTTAATTCACCAAATTTTACTGACCAAATTGCTGAACATACATATAAATAAAATATACATATACAAGTAAAAGTATAGATAAGAATGTCAAGCATAAATATGAGGAAAACAATACAGTCATAATAGGACAAACTGTTAATGTCTGAATGAAACCAACATGAATCTTAAAAACAGATTTTACAATGGCTAGCTGGTTGCTAACTTACAAAAACGGATTTTACTAGTCCACTGAGTAATTCGTCTAAAGTAAGTGTTCTCTCTAAAACCAAGCTTTTATATGTGTTTCATACTGTGAACAAAATGTTTTTCTCAGATAATTATGACCTAAACCCATCCAATCTGTGTTTAACAAAAATGGTACCAAGGTTCAGCAGATGGAAAACAAAAATTAGAGACCCATATAGCAAGCTGTTACAGAGACCCACGTGTCTCTGTAACAGAAAAGGATCTGAGATTTTCACTGGTTGTTTTTTCTTTGCTGTCTCTTTTTCCAATCCTATGTGTGAAAGAGCAAAAATACTCAGAGAAACTCTTTTGTTTAGTCTTGCCTTTCATTTACCAACTTTGCTCTATGAGAAACAGGGAGAACTTGGTGGGGCATAATCACAAACTTCATCAGCTACATCTTTCTACTGTTGAGACAGTTTTGCCACAACCCCTTGCCGTTGGAGTTGCTGTGAGCGTGTTATGTCTATTTATGTCTAAAATGTGTGTTTGTGATGCAAATATAGCTTTGCGTTTCTGTGTGTCTGTGTGTGTTTTAAATGAGTAGGAGGTGTGTTGGGTTTAGTTTTCAGATGACAGTCAGATGTCTTTGTTGTGGTTTTGGGTCTGGCTCCCTGAAGCCCTGGTGTGTTTCCCTCCCCTTTTCTGCTGCTACACACAGCAGGGAACTGAATACAGCTTTTATCCCCTCATATAGAAAACCTTAATAACCCTCACAATAAAAGTTTCTTTAATGTATTGTAAGATAATGAGGGCTGGTGACGTGGAAGCTGCCTTTTGGTTTGTGACAAAAACTCATTAGCCAACATTTTTCACTTTGCTTTGTGCCATTAGTCCTAGTAAGTCAGAGCTGAAATGTATATATTTTTTTAAATTTCAATAACCATACACTGAATTGTTCTTCCAGATTACGAGTTTTGATTAAGCCAGTCAACTGCACCAAATTAACCACTAAAAATGTATTTTTTATGATTATTTTTATAAAGTATTTTTTGTTTAGCATAGTTCTAAAGTTAAGTTAACAGCTTCTTCATTTGGAGAAAAATAAATATATTTTGTTTAGAGTTATGGTCTTATGTTATTACAAATATTGGATTCCTAAAGCATAACATGGCCCCAGAAAATAAAGTTAATGTTTCAAACTCATTATAATTTTGACTTCAAAATCACGAATTTCCTCAAATGACCAGTTTCAACAAGTAATTAGATTTTATACAAATAAAAACTGATATGCTTTGACTCATAAAATAATATTTAAGCACACAACTGTTGTCTTGAAGTTGTATTTCTGTGGCTCTCTAGCCTCTTGAAGGCCTCATGGTGGGCCAGATTTGTCCCACTGGTCTTGAGTCTGTTGTACAGAAAATAAATCTTATGAAGTAATGTAGTTGCTTGACAAAATTCACTCCTAATTTCTTAGGTTTCATAGACTGATGAACTTTTAAAACCTTTTTCCTGAAAGGAACATTTGTTATCAACTTAACACAAATTGGAACCTCTGACTACGACATGTTTAAAAGGCTTGTTGACCCCGGTTGATTTTTCCTGCTGTTCTCTTGAAGTGTTCTTTTTTTTTTGTCACAGTTTTAATTGTTTTAACTTCTTAATTTTATGAATGGAGTCATTTAGCAACTTGTTTATTGTGGCCCTTTTTATTTTATTGAATATGTTTATACTGTCTGTTTTGATTCTCATTTAAAGTCTGTCTTTCCCCCCCTCTTCGTCAGTCTATAATGTTGTTTTAAATGAGAATTAAAAGCTTTCTCCTCTCCTTTCTTCCACTGAAAATACTGTATATAACCACCTTCTTTCTGAAACGCTCCCTGAGCTCTGAGTGCACTCTGCTTCCTCCAGCTGATTAGGTGCATGCAGGGGGAAGTTATCCATATTCCTCCACACATCCGTTCAGAAACAACAAAGCTCCGGGCATTGTCTCGAAAGCAGCACAGCCCTCTGGGAGCTTATTATGCAAGGGCCAGCTTGTGTAATTTGTAATCAATGTCTTTTCTCAGATTTCGCGCGAATGTTCTTTTCTGATCAAACTTTTTCTCTTATTTGATCGAAAAGGATTTGGACTGCTCTAACTACATTCTCACAGCAGCTGACAATTGGCTCTTCCACAGTCACATGTTGCTAATCCACCCATCATCCCATCAATGGCCTGTGACCATCTAACAAGGCAGAAAACCCACTGAAGCTGAAAGGTGTTAGGTCTTTCCACTACTAATCCTACTAGTCCCATTTTTTTGTTGTTTTTTTACCTCGCCCTTTCTGGCTCTGGGCCAAGAAGCAGCAGAACTGTTTGAGTCAGCTGCCTGTTTGCCTGTCAGCAGGAACCGTCATTGAGATAATAGCTATTTTCTTCTGGTTTTGTTCAGCTTGTGGGCCTTTGTCCTGTTAGTCTTTGTATTTACACTGGAAGGGGATTTACATGCAGCAGTTTGATGGTTCAAGATGCTTCTGGTGGGGTGATGGAAAGTCTTAAGAAGAATACAGTGGGATTATCAGTCTTAGTTGATGTTTGCTTCCACATGTATTGTGGTCTGATCTTTAAAGATATTATCCAGCAGTATATTTTTCCCTGTAGCAACTGAACAATGGCAATAAATTCTAAGCTCTATAGAAGTATTGATTTTCAATGCAGGGTTTTTACAGAAATAAGAGAATTTTACAGAAAGCACATTAAATGATGTTGATATTTGGGTCAATGACATCACAAGATGCAAATATTTGATCTGAGCTGTTGGAATTAGGAAGTAATATGGAAAACAAGCTTCTCTTGACATATTTCAACATAGATTCTAAAGCATTAGCGTCGAGTTGTGAGGTGTAACTTCGATGTTCCCCAAGTCATGATGGTCCCAGCTGTGGATGGTGAAGCTAAATCAAACGATGACAGTGAGAGTCATCAGAACTTTAAATGGTACAAATCTGTATGCATGTAAAAAGGGAAAAAACATAGAAAAATATAAATGGTTATACTCAAGATAACACTGATCAATTGCATTAGACCTTGTGTTACCATGAAATATTGTTCAGTAGGTGACAAACAGGAATTCAAGTGAGTTTCACTTATTTCCACTGAAGAGTCCAGCTAATAGCTTGGAAATTTTTGCTTTGCCTCATCCTTTAAAAGTTTAAATGTTTTAACTTTCATTGAGCTTCGTCTGAGATTTGAAGCTTTTCTCCCAGTTCAGCAGAAGTTCTGACAAACACACAGTTTGCAGCACATGCATACACAAATTTCAAAATGTTTTCTGAACCACTTTGACTGTGCAGGTCCATGCGATACATTTCTCGCTCTACCCCGGGAACAATAAATCTCAGTCTTCTCTCCAGCTGTTGCTGCCTGCCACAGCTTAGCGGGTTGATCATAAAACCTGCAGGGAAGAGGTGTTTTTGTTGGGGAAATGATCCAGCTGCTTGCTTCTTTGTCCCCTTGGGTTTCCTCCTGTGAGGTGAAAAGCCTCTCATAGCCCCTTTGTTTCCACTGTTTGCATTTGTAAAAGGTTTACAGCACATGTTCTGGGTGTGATGGAAAGGCAAATAAGGGGGAATTTGTGTGTTTGAGCAAAAAGAATGGTCGGGGCAAAGTAAAAGTGTTGTCCAATGCATGTTTGGGCTTGCAACGTATTTAATTTAACTTGGAAGTCAGGCCTCGTAATAGGGGATGCCATCACACCTGAGTCATGTTGTTGTGGCGAGTTAGAAAATTAGTGCTATTTCCTAATTGTTGGAGTGATACCTACTATATGAAATACCAATGTAACATTTTGTGCTTTTAAAACACTGAGGAAACATGTTCAGCATAGAGAACTGAGGTTTCACAGTACAATATGTGCCCCCAGGTTTATCAATTCAAGCTGTCCGATGTGCTGAGAGCTTATAACTGTAACTTTTACAGGTTTTTATATGTAAAATAGCCATGATGGACACTAATCTTTTCGATTTGGGAATTCTGATTTCCAACAGTAAATAGAAATGTCCTTTAGTCCACCAATGAGAGATTTCCTTCTCATGACAGTGGTCGATTTACATATTGGCAATGTGGCATTTTGCCC
This sequence comes from Girardinus metallicus, assembly GCA_903067095.1. Classification (NCBI taxonomy): domain Eukaryota; kingdom Metazoa; phylum Chordata; class Actinopteri; order Cyprinodontiformes; family Poeciliidae; genus Girardinus; species Girardinus metallicus. The sequence continues at coordinate 50,686 of CAEGAE010065598.1, read as the reverse complement.
AGGGCTGCACTTTGTCTAGTCCCGTTTCTTCCAGCCTAAATTACGACAAATGCAGAAACTTCAAAATGTTAATAGGTCACTAAATTATTCTTCATTTATTACAGACACTTTACAACTCAGCGTGGTTTGTGATCTTTGAACAAAAGAAGTTACATTCCCTTCACCTAAAATACACCTCACTAAATTTAAATGGTTCTGGAATGAGTGCAATTGTTATAAATCTGACTCAGTGGCCAATGGCCCACAACGTGACGCTTATTTCCTGTTGAGATGTGGATTTGTGGTCTGCGTATTTTGTCCAGGGGACTCACACTTCTCACACACAACAGCTGGAGAACAGAAGACGGATGTTGTATTTTCTGTGCCCCTGTTATGCTTTTTCTTGTGCCCAAGAAAATCACTTTTTTTTTCCCCAGAATCTTTTCCTGGATTTTTTTTTTTATAAACAATTTTGTCTCAAAGGAAGGAAGAAAAAAACTGCTTTTAAGACTTGTTTTTAATTGGAGTCCGTGTCACTTTATAGTTCATGGTGCCTTATCCGATGATACGGAGCCCCAGCTGTCATGGTTCAAATTCCCTCCATTAGGGCGTAATAAAGAACAAAGCTCTCCACCCGCTAGCGGCTTCGTTCTCCTCTGGCATTTGCGGTGTTTATTGGTTTGAAGGAGAGCAATATATCTCTCTCCTCCTCGTTTCTCTGTTTTCTTTCTTTTTAAAGTTCGCTCTCGCTGCCGAAGCGCGTCGTAGGGGTTAATTTAACGCCGAGCAGCCGGAGGAGCGTCAAGGCGCATTACGCGCTCACTGATACAGTGGAGTAGTTGTGCCGATTGCTCCCGCAGAGGCGATGCCCTTTTGTGGAGAGCTTTCTAGTCACAGAGGACACACCACGTTCACAGCGGGGACACAAAGAAGAAGAGCTCCGTTTTAAAAAAAAAAAAAGAAGAAGAAAAAGGCTCCATTCTTCCCCCTCTGTTTACTGTGGGTGTTTACAAGGATTTGTGTTGTGCGCATGAAAAGTAGGAGAGGAGAGAAGACCCCAGCTTGCTCTCTCCCCGGAGTTACTAGTCTCGCGTTGGATGGAGAGTGGAACTCTTGCGCACGAGTTTTGCTCATGGAAGTAAAGATGAGGTTCCCTACAGCGGTTTCAGCAGGATAGTGGACTGGAATCCTGTAACTCACCTTCAAAAAGAGGCTTTTTTTTTCTTTTATTTGCTTCCACCAGCACAAACGATGCCAACTGATAAATACGCAGACATGGAGGAAAAACTTTGGATACTGGAGGACCTCAATATGATGTACATCCGTCAGATTGCCCTCAGCTTGCAGGTAAATTGCTCACTTTTGACCAGTTTTATTAGACAGGAGAGATGGGTGGGCTTGCATTGTCACATTGTAGCTTTCTGAGGTTTTCCAGTGAATCTTTTTGTCAACTGACACAACATGCTGTTGTGGTTTGGACTGGTACATACAGAGGAGCTTCTTAAAGAATGTGTGTGTGTGTGTGTGTGTGTGACAAACCAGTCACACTGATGCTGGTGTGGTCTCTTCCTTCACAGATGGTAGATAGAAAACAACCCCACATGTCATCCATCTCTCTCTTTTAGTGTGTCCCCTTTCAGCTGGGGCTCAAACACAGTCCACAGCTGCACGCATGGCCTCCATGACTCCCAGTGTGAGTGTGTGTAGGCGTGTGCATGTGTGTGTGTGGGGGGGTGAGGGGGTGAGTGTGTGTGTTAGAGAGAGAGGGAAAATGGGGGAGAAAATGTTTTAACATGTAAGCAGTTTTTGGGGGGAGTTGTTTTTTTTGCCATTTTTTTTGCTAAAGCCACACAATCTGTGTTTCAGTCGTCTCAGAGGAAATAGCTAAGGAATTTTCCGTTTTTAAATTTTTTTTCCAGATTTTAAATTGTGCAGCATCTTTAGACATATAGTCACTGGCACTGTTGAGGAAATTTAAATTAGAAGCTTGGACTCATAAAAGTTTAACAATATAATTTTTAAAACTAGTGCAGAGATGTAACGTGTGCTCGCTTCCTGGTCTTTGCCAGCATCTTTGTCTAATCTGCTGGGTCTTTAACTCAGACAATGAGTTTGTGCTGTTGAGGCAGAAGTGGGGTAGTTGGAACATTAGCATTGGGTAAAAATTTATGACCCAGTTTGTTTTGTAAGAAAAGAGAATATAGGAAACCTCATCATTATTTACAGGCTGCCGTTTTACACACTCATGAATTCAAGGAGCCTCTTCTGCAGTGTGATGTATGAAATGACCAGATGCAGAGCTACCTGATATATTGAATCACAGTTATCTTTGCAGTGTCTCTGAGCAATATTGGAATCACTAAAAGCTCAGTTTGCATGTTCCGCTCGTGCATGCACAGGATTAGTCTGATAAGTTCCCACACTCTAAAAACATGCTAGACACTTAAACATCTTTTGGAGATGAACAACTTCAACCAGTGAGTTGAATAACACCCTCAGCCTCAACCCAGGCCTTTGGACAAGGTCAGAAATATAACCCAGATTGGCATTTTTTTCTAACTCTACAATTTAGAGTTTGAAGATTGAACCCCTAATCTGTGACTGTGAAGTAACTTGATCATTATCAGGTTGTATGAACCACATCGACTTTCTTAATTTGTGCAGCATCTTTAAAATCTTGAACTTCAAAGCTACTTTCACATGAGGGTGCAGTAAAAAAAAAAGTGATGTTTCTGGAGTTTTTTTATAGTTTGGTGGCCTGTAATGCGCTGCCACAAACCAGCTATCATGGGTTCCTTTTTTTTCCCCAACAAAGATCTGATCAAGCTGTAATCACGTTAACTGTTCTTTGATGATAAACTTATTTACTGCCCAGACATGGGCTGTAAAAATGCTGCCTTGTCTGATAATTGAATCTAGGGCATTATGGTGGAATGTAGGAATGTCTTTCTGGAAATCTTGCATTTCACCGTCTCAGTTTTAGCTTAATTTTTCTAAATCAGTTAAATGTATTATAACAAGATAGAAAATCTTTATGTAGTCATGTGAGGACACTCCTGTGTTACGTTTTCCCCTTCAGAAGGAGCTCAAAGGTGAAGGGTGTCTTCCACAAGTCAAAGTATCTGCTCTGAGAGGAAAACAAAACTTTGTTGGGTAATTCAGATGGTACATGGCCTCTTCTTTGCTCAGAATCCCATTTCATTTGGTCACCCACTCTGTTGTCCCCCCCTCCACGCTGCTGTGGGTGGGTTTATTAAACTGTGAGATTTTTTGTATGTGGCAGAGCTGAACAGCCCACAGTCTAACTGTAATTTCAGCAAGCTGTGGGGGATTTGAGAAAAAAAGAAAGAATGGGTAATTAAAATTTGCAGTTATTAACTGTAAACTCTCTCTGCTGCTCTCATTTTCACACCACAGCATAGTAGTTTTCTGCAAAGCCACTCCAACCCAAGGCACAAGCTTACACATGTAAGTTTATGACTTATGCAGACGTTAATATTCACAGATTATGTCACTCCATTTTTCAGGTGTGCACAAATTCTGTGTAAGCGCTCTAATACGTCCTTTTGTAATTTTGCACTCAGTGGGAAGTTACATTTCTGCTCTTCAGGTTTTAACAAGTCTGTTGGAATAATAGCATTGTCTGCATTCTTTGCTCCACTGTTTTCTTCCTTCTGCCTCCCCTGTGAGGCCCACTGGGCAGCAATGTCACTTCTTTAATTGTGTATAAATTGCCAGAAAACAAAAACAAGAATTTTTGCCACAGGATACAGGATTTGTCTCAGAGAGGGGTGAAGGGGGGAGGATATGGATGATGGGAAACAGGAAATGGTCATGTGTAATTATGTCCACCACCACTGGGAGAGACAACTAAATGTCACTGAAACTGCCAAATAAATGAAACACATACACCACTTCCTGTTATCAAAAATGCAGATATACAGTGTCTCGCAGAAGTATTTCTAAACACTGAACCTTTTAAGATTTTGTCAAACTACAGCCATAAACTCTTTTGTGGTTTTGGGGGGATTTTATGTGATGGACCGACAGCAAGTAGTGCATAAGGAAAGTGAATGGAAACGAAATACGACTTTAAATTATGATTTACAAACATAACTCGTAAAATGTTTTGCAAATTTTTTTACAGCCCTCTCTGAATAAATGCTTTGCAGGACCACCTTTCACTGCCGTTAGGATTTGAGTAACCGTCCCATTATTAAATTATATTCAGGGTCATTATTATGCATAATGGTGGACCTCCCACCTAGTGTTACGCAGTTTCTACAGGTTTTCCTCCTGGATTGTAGCCTGGCTATTGACTTCCTATGCAATTTCGCTCAATTAAAATCTCGTTTCACATCACATTCTGGGCTTTCTCCCACTGATGTGGCCCATCAGCAAATCAAAGGATAAATTATGATCAATACCGTCAATTTTCTGCGTTATTTTAGAATTGTTCACTCCCACTTCCAGCAGTGGGAGTGAACAAAGCCATTCACATAGTGGCCAAACTTTAGCGATGTGGAAACATTTAAAACATCAAGAGAGTCCACGCCGCCAGGAAGCAATCGTTTCTCAATAGCCGAGAGCACAGACCCTCTGGACGAAGCAAATAACGTAGGACAAGAGACTGCTTTAGTTTTCCTCAATTGGTTTGACTAAACCATTTCTCCCTCCCTCCTGAAAAAAAGTACCCCCACAGCATGATGCTGCCACAACCATATTTCACCAAGCCAAAAATGTTTCCAGGCTGATGCGCTACTTTGTATGCAGAGAGAGTTAAATGTTGGCTCCTTCTTCCACATGTTTGTTATGTCCTCTTAACAGCTTGTGGCTAACTCCAAACATTAACTTTTGCTTTTCCATTAACAATGGTTGTTTTCTTGCCACATGTTACTAAAGGTTTGGCTGTGGATCTCATGACTAATAGTCGTCCTGTTGTCGACAGTTTCCCACCTGATCTGTGGATGTCTGGAGCTCCTCCAGAGATTTCATTTCAGATAATTGATTGAACAGCGCTCTGTGAGATGTCAGCAGCCTGCGCGTGACCTCACTCTACTTGAGACTTTCCTGATGTTTTTCCTGATATATTTACTGTGTTACATGGCCTTTATGATGCTGGTTGTAACATAACAAAATTTTAAAACGTTCAAAGACTAGAAAAATCTTTGCAATTTGTTTCTTATCTAAACCTTTTCTCTAGCTATTCGAATGCTACGAGTTTCTTAAAGCGTGTTTTTTCTTACATGCAAAACATGGAAGCCTTTTCTTTTTTATGATTTTTGCCTTCTTTGTTGAGTTAAATGTCAAGAGTTTCTGAGCGTTGTTTGTGACCCAACTTGTAAATTCAGGATTTGTGCTGGGCAAGCCGTTCTTTGTTAATCAGTCTTTGTGTCAGTACAATTCTTTCTCTGTGTGTGAGTGTGAATGTTATCTGGCTGATCACGCCAGTAATCACAGGTTTTTGGAAGCAGAAAAACTGGAGAGTGAGGAGGAAAAACATTTAGTTGCAAATCCTTTTCAGATTAGCAAAAGAAATCGTAGAAACTTAACCGCTTTTGCAGTTTTTGGTGTTTTAAACAAAAAACAAAACTGAGAAAAATTCTCCTCCTTGTCAGGATTTATTCAGCTACCTTCGCATGGTCCTTCAGTCTGTCTCAGAGGTAAATGCAGACCTTTGGTATTCCCGAACATCTTCTGTCCTTAAACAAACACAGACATGCTGACCCTGACATGCCGTATTAGCAGTAGCTCGTCTCTAACGTCGGCTGACTGGGAACTCACATGGGAGTGGGTCGGAGGGGGTCAGATGTCAGGTTCTTGCTGGCTCACTCAAGACATGTGCTCGACCTCTCACACGCTCCAAAGACCTAAACTTAGTTCTGACAGCAACTTGGATGTTTTTTCAGCCTGAAATATCCTGTGACTGATATTTATACAGTGGCTCCTCATTCAGTCTCAGAGCTGTGGTTCAAGATGCTGCAAATGTTTGCTTAAAAAAAAAAAAAAAAATCAAGATGGATGGATGCATTGTCTGCTTGAAACTGTGATGATATAACCAACTTGGAATGAACTTAGCGTGTGATTCAGCTTATCCCTTCTACATATGATGTCACATCCACGAAAGCATACTGGGATTGTTTCACCATTTTGCTTGTGACTGTGAAGCATTCCCTGAGTTCATTTGGATGTGGTTGGGAAAAGATATTCCTCAGCGGTTAGATTCTATAGTTTTACTTTTCCGTCCTTGAAAATACATGGTTCTGTTGAGAAATAAAATCAAAAAGCCAGCATATAATCTAAATCTGCAGTGGAACAGTAAAATGTTTTTTTTTTATGTCTACATAGTAGCAATGTTCAGAACAAAACTGAACTTTTGGTCTTATTTTCAAGACACTTTTTGTACTGGAAAACTAACACTTCACCCTAAACACACCATCATCGCGGTGAGACAAAGTGTTAGCACTGTTATGCCAAGGGGATGCTTTTAATCAGCAAATACAAAGAAACTAATTAGAGTTGATGGGAAGACGGATGAAGCTAGGATAATTCTTACAAACAGAAAAATAATTAAATCCCAGATGTGTTTGATCTGTGTGTCTCTAGGGTGTAACCGGCACAAACACAGATCAACTGATTTGCTTTTATTTTCACTCATCTCAACATTTGTGGAAAAAACATACTGCATCATTTCCTTTCTCAACATGCCTCGTCTTTCACCACATTCAGCCTCAGCCTTTATTCGCTGCACACCTTTCCTTGTCTAACAGCAACATTTGGATTAGGATCAATGCATTGATTCACGGAGCAGTGAGCAGGTAAAAAGAAAAAAACCCACCGTGTTTCAGAGTGTGTATGTACATGTGTTTTGGAGTCTGTGTGTTTGTATTGGTTCAGTTGGCAGGTTGTTTAGGCAGCTCCCTATTAAGCTCCACCAGACACAAGTGGAAGGAGTGTTAAAGTCAGCAGGACACACAAGTCATGTCAGAACCAGATCACATTCCTACATGATAGACTCCTTCTGCCTTAGCGTAGCTAAGCTTGTGTTTGTATGCTTTGTAGTAAGAAAGCGTTTGCAAACAGTAACAGGCCAGCAATGCTATATACATTTGAAAACAAACTACTCTTATCACTCAGGATTTCAGCGTTTTAGGTGTGTTTATTTGTGTGGCAGGGTTTTCCAGTGAGCTCAGTCTGTTTGCTGTGTGTGTGTGTGTTTTCGAATAAGTATGCTTTAAGATTTTCACTCCTGGGTTGCTACAGTTGTTTGCAGTTCTCTCAGCGGTGTATGCCAAAAGCAACCAAGAAAGGGGTCTTTGTGTCACATCACACACACCTACTGCTCAACACCAAGCCTTGCGCTCCTGCTTGGAACAACACATCTGCTTTCCAAACCGCAGCTATTCCAGCCAGCTTCCCTTCAACCATCTAAAGTCCGAATCAGGTGGCACCCCACCTTGGATCCGCGCCCCATACCTCCCATGGATATTACCGCAAAACTGTATCGCCCTTCAGTAGTTCATCCTGGCCGTTGCTCATGAGGCAATTGGGAGGAGCGGCGCTGCTCTGAATAGGACCTCTGTGTGAGGAGAAACCTGGTTGGGTTCTGTGCTGATCCGGTTTCCTTTGAAAAACAGCAGGCACGGGCCGGGAGATGGAGCAGGAGAAAATATTGAGCAGAAGGTGATGTTGTTGTTGGAACCTACTGTAGACCTGCGTCCCCGCACCTTTGGTGACTGGTTTATGTTGTTACTCACCCCATCTTTGCCTGAGGCTGCCTGATAGCTTTACCTTGCTTATCTCTTTACCAGCATTCAGGCCCTTATTTCCACTGCTTTCATCATTTAAAGTAGGCATGCACCAACCAGAATTTTGTAACCAATCTCTAATTTTTGTAAAGCTTTGACCAAGTAATACTTATTTTAGACAATTCTGGTTTATCCCTAAATATAATGTTGTAAAATATAAGAACAGCAACCAAAATATTGTTTTGTAGCTTTGGAAGGGAAGGCCAAGCAGTAAAACAGGACATTTTTAAACCAAAAACCTAGTTTTTGATGTCTTAAGCTGTGTTTGGTATCTTATGCTACCGTGGTTATTAGCATACTTAGCATGGCTTATATTACAGAAACATCAGTTTTTATGTATATTCCCTTAAGAATGTAAAGTCTTAATAATGTTTCCAAAAAATGTCAACTTTTTTAAATCCAGACAGCTTCATGACAGAGTTTGAAAGGCTCAGAGAAACTTAGCTGCATTCAAACTACTAACATCCGCAGCACTACACTGTCTTTAAAGTTATTAGAAGCTTTTGAAAGATATCACTAAATAAATTTCCATAATTGGCCATGCCATGCGGTGAAGGGGAGAAGAACTGCATTAAGGAAGAGACAGAGACTGCAGTTAAATATGTTTAGAAATACTAATAAACTTTCTTCTGTTGATTTTTTTTTTTTGTTTATTTTCTTGTTCTAATAAAATCCCTCTGTGTTTATCTGGGTTAGGGATCAGCAAAGATTGTCACAGGCTCAAAGAAGACACTCTTTTTATGGTTGTTTTAGCATTGTTTTACTCTTTTTAGGATTTTACTGTAGTCACCTTGTTTGATTACGTTTCAGTCATTTTAAAAGCCTGAAAAGTCCTCTTCATTGAGTCCTACAAAGTTTTTGAATTTTTGTTTCGCTATCATAAACATGCATTAAGACAGTTTGAATTTAGTATTTCTAAGTAAAACCTGGAGACTGAGTTATTGTGTTCATAGCCTTGAAAGTTACAGTTTTGAAGGCGATGTTTGCTGCTGGCTGCTTATCAGGTTGTGCTAAAAAAGGAGCTCCTGGGAATGTGCTTAGGCTTGTACCTTGCTACTTTTGTGTTTATACAGCCTGTTCATGAGCTTGTGTGATGTATTTGTTTTCTTTCCTGCCAGTGAGATAAAGTATGTGCAAAGAACATAAATGTGGGCAAGAGTGTGGGTCTGTCAGTTCACTCAGTGACTTGCTTTGAGGATCACTTGCGTGGGTTTAAATTAATCTATTTGTGCATGATTGGCTCTGTTTTTCTTTTTTTTTTTTAGTTTTTATGTTCTTTATGTCCATCTAATGTCTCTCTACAGGGTGAGTGTGCTGGAGCACAGTGTGGGAAACAAGTGTAGAGCAAGAGCTCTCTGACTAACAATTATTTCCATTAAAACAATCCATTCTTGGCTGCGTGTTCTCCTGTAGTTTCGAGCATTAGTGTTTCTTGTAGAGCTGTACTTTTCCTGCAGCTCAACTTCTGTTTTTTCAGCAACAAGACAGATTGTAAAATTAAGTCACCATTAATCTGAACTGGAGTCAAAGTTATGCAACCAGTGGGTGTGTTGATGTGTTTGTTGATTGGAAAAGCTTAAGACAGTATGTATAGAGTTAATGCTCAACCATTTCAGCAAGTTTAATGGTTTCTTGAAGACCAAATTAAGCTTATATTGTCTCTCTTTAATGATGTCTCCATGTGTAATTAAACCCATCTGAGATTTATAAAACAAAATGTATGCAACGACACGCAAGAGAAGTTGTGGGACTGCTTTGTAAATTGATGGTTGTGAATGTTTTACCTTAAAAAGGAGAGAAGTATTAAAGAATCCCAAATGGGATCTATTGCTGGGGAAATCCCAGGTTTGGAGGTGGGGGTGGCAGCAGCAGGAGTCGGGGCTTAATGTGGTAAATCTGAGGCCTGAAACAGCTGAAAGAGACCTCTTGTTGTGGTGGAAGGTGTTGATAGGCATGGAGGGACTGAGCATTCCCCTAAACACCCAACCCCACCCAACACTAAAAAACAACACCCTGTCTCACCATGATGAGATCAGTCGTACTCTCTAGTTAGATGATATCATGTTTGGTACTCGGGGTTAAAGGCTTGGGGCCACGTTAGGAGGGGCCGGCTGTTTGTAGGAGGAGCGACACTCTTTGAAGGCTGGGTGAATTTGACACTGAATGATGTATTGCTGCCAAAAACTGTCCTTTTCTCCTACTGTGACTCTGACGTTGGCCTCTTTCACCCAGCAGTTTTGTCACATAAAGATGAGTCTCTCTTTGATGAGTTAGTTAGGGATTTTTGAAATGAGGTTTTATATGGAAGCTTATATCTTACTGTACTGCAGTAGATAACTCTCTTGATGTTGCTATTAATTATAAATGTAGATCGGACTAAAGCCAGCAGCTAGTTCAAGAGAGGCCAAGAAGAAAATAGCTTCCATCTTTACCGTTTTCTTCAAATTTCAAAAAAGTTTTACCAGCTGCCAACACAGTTTTATTAACCTTTAAAATACACTATCTGGTTATATGCACAACAACTAATGAATATTTATACAGAAAATAGAAGTCCATCAATGTTGTTCTTATTTTAAACGCATATCAACACCAGAACAGATAACGGGTGACACTGACTGGAGTTCTCACTTTAAGCAGTAGATGTCACTACAACTTGTCTCCTTTCAATCTGTTTTAGCAGAAGAAGAATTGATAAAAAGTATATTATTGATACAGCTATCCACAACATAGTTTGAAAGTGCTATTTTTCCACAAGAGGAGGCATCAAATATGTCTTGTCTTGTGGTTATAATATATTATGCATAAGCCTGCAGAACCCAGCCAAATGCTCCAACCTTGCAAAAACAGTGATGTGCATAGCCGGCTTGAAATGCCAGTACATGTCTCCCCTCCTGATTGTTTTTTGCTCATTTGCTACGCTGCGACTACCTTGCTTAGGTTGACTTAAATATCTCTCACCCTCCGGGTCCTTTCAGAAATCACACAGAAATGACTTGAAGCATTTTTTAAAAGTGGGTTGGGTCTGTAGGTTCATTGCCCTCATATTAAGGAAACTGCTGTAGAAAATCCAGCTTCCTCTTGTTTTCAGACATGACAGGTACCTATGTCTGTCCAAGTGGTCTAATCCGGTGATCCTTAAAAGATGAAAAGGTTAATCCACTTTACCTTAACTCTGTCTGACTGGGATACAGGTCAAGGTCTCCTAGTGTTTTGTGCTACTCAAGACGTCTCGATATGACTGGTTGACGACCAGACCAAAAGCCCCTATTAGCCCTGCTGTTACACCTAGCTCCTATGTGTCATTGCTCAGTATGTGAGCGGCCAAAAACTGGCTGCTGGTTGTTATGTAACTACACGAGCCATTTATTTTTGGACATCATTTTAGGCGTACATGATAACTCACACATTCAGGTCACTCAGGTCTTTGCAGTTGGTATCTACAGCTGTCACCGTGAGCTGCATGAAGACTGTTAGTCAGTATTTATATTTATCTCTGGATGTGATGCTTGCTGATGTAAAACAGTTGAAGTACTGACAAACTACACAGTTTTCCTCTTGAGGCTGTGTGCTTCATAGGATTAAAGAGGTGATAAATCTGTAACCTACCTGGTTAAAACATAACTGTGCAGTGAGGAAACTACTTTTGGACATGCTGGTTACTTGACTCTTAAAACCTTAGAAAGGTTCACTGCTACAGTATGTCAATAAAAATAGTTTTCCTACTGCTCTGATGTCTGCTTGGGATCTGGCTTCAATCCACTCTCAGCATACTTGTGGTTAGGCAGCAGTCATGCCTGTGAACAGCTGTGAAGAAACTCATGCTTTCTGACACTGAGAGGAAAACTGATCTTGTCATCCTTTTGCCATCTATGTGTTAAACAAAACCACAACAGACACATAACAATAAAGATAGAGTTTCTCAGACAAGAAGGCAGAAGTTAGCTGTGAGAACGAGGGAGTGAAAAATCCTGAACAGGCTGCCATGCCATCGTATGGCCAACAGAGGGCTGATAGGGTCAGCCCCTAAACACCAGACTGAGTCTTTCTCATTTGGGAATAATGTGTGTTCACTCCTCTAGGCCACTGTTAGCCGTAGGTTCTCACTCTCATCTAACGCTGTGAAAACATGACAATGGGCAGCAGTGATTCAGAAACATGTTCTATAGATATACACATGTGAGGCTCCCTTATCTTTGTTGGGAAGGAAGTAATCTTAAAAAGGACATTTAGTTGGAACACAGAGGAAGAAACACACAGGTCTGAGGGGGAAAAAGGCGTTGTTGGTGAGTCAATAGGAAGTGCTTTAGAGTCAGACGGCATAGCAAGGCTTGTCAAGCTGATGGAATGTGTTATTCTTAAAATGTGGGACTTCTGGTGCCTTAAAAGAGTATTCACTTCAACCTGTCAACACATAAATGTGTTTTATTGAGATTTTATGTGATAGACAAATGCAAAGCAGCACAGCATTGTGAAACAGAAAGGAAATAATCTATGGTTTTCAAATTTGGTACAAATAAATATGAAACATTTGGCATGCATTCATCATATTTTGCTCTAATTGCAGCTGAAAGTCTTTTGCAGTATGTTTCCATCAGCATTGTACATCTAAATATGAAAAATTCTGTCCCTATTTTCTTTGTCAGATTATATTGGGAGCACTGGAGATGTTTTTTCAGTCTTACCACTAATTTTGGATTTGGTTTTTGCCTGAACTTTGGGCCAGTTTAACACTTGAGTATGCTTTAATTTAAACCACTCCAATGTATCTCTGGTTGCATTACAAAGGTCTTTGTCCTGCTGAAACGAGAACACCCACACCAGTCTCAAGTCACCTGCAGTCTCTAACAGGTTTTCTTTTTCCAGGTTATATGTCATTCGCTCTCCCATCACCTCTGACGAGCATCACTGTTCCTCCTGAAGAAGGCACAGTGATCTGCTTTCTTCATGTATAGATTAATTTTTTTGAACTTTTCCAGTAAAGCTAAATTTGAGCACACTATTGCAGCTGGGCCTCTTGACTGCTTCTTTATCAGTGCTATCTTTGACCAGTGTGTCAGTTCACACCATAAGTTGACACTAGGGGTGTGCCGATCCATCGGCCACCGATCATAATCAGCCGATTTCCGTGAAAAAGTGAATGATCGATGATCGCCGATCACCAAAACCGATCACATTTGTCTCACTTCTCAGCCTGCGTGTGCAGCTGATCTCCTCTCTCCTTCACACTGCGCAAGCGCGCGGCAACAAATCCTGTCACTCAGAGTGAATGGGGACGTTTGCGTGTTGCGGCGGAAAATTACCTCGGAGGCGAAGCGCGTCAAAATACATCAACACAACGAATCTAATGTGACATTTAAAAAACAAGCACTTGACGGAGTTTGGCTATATCGAGGCTCAATGCAGGAAAATAGGACATCCGGAGCGGCCGGTAAAGCAGCGCACAACCACCAACACTCACCCGGATTAGCATGACGGTCAGAAAGCTAAACAAATAACCCGAAAAATAATTCAAGTCTTTGAGCTGCTGGCGGTGTACGACGCTGGTTCTGCTCTCGCTGTTGAACCGCCGCTACTCGGTAGTAATATTTAACAGATATGGCGCCGCTCAACCTCCATCCGCAGTGAACTCTCACACCAAACTACGCGTAAAGCTGCAGCATGTAACGTAAACAACAACAAGATTCACATATTAAAAATTTCGCTATGTCCAAACATGACAGATAATTTATGAAAAAAAGTGAATGCAAGTGAAATGAAACATTTTCCATATTTCTATTTGGGAAACAATTTCAAAGCCCTGACTCATTTTTGTTCCCCTTCAAATTTTTTTTCTTTGCGGTGTGCGGCTCTAATTATAAAGTTAGTTAAAGTTTGTGGTTGAAGCACAGCAAAATGAACGTGAAGAAGGTTCAAGGAATTAAAAAAAAAACAAGTGTAAGTCACTGTTAAATAATCATCCATTCAGCCTTCACTTGAGTTACAAAGCAGAGAGAAAGTAATAGAAGTTCCCTATTTGGTTTTATTTTATAACTAGACCTTGTGAATAGGCTCACAGACTCAGCAGATATTAGTACAGTAGATTGATGTTGCACTAGGGCAGTAGTGTGACTCACCTGCATGCGTATCCAGCACTTACATTACATTTCCTGCTGCCTTGCACAAGCAGTTGCTTGTGAAGCTTTAATCTGATTAACTCCAGGATATTTACAGCTCTTAAGTCCTTGATTATCAAGGCTAATTTTTTTTTTGTGTGGCATGTAAGAGGAGAAAGAGATTTATTTGAAGAGGGCTAATGACCGAAACTATAAAAAAAATCTGTTGCAACCCTATTACCTTGTGACTCCAGCTTCTGTGGGAATGTCCTTTTACCTGGAGGTAAAGTGTTGCATTCTTGCACTGATGTAATGCCTCTTTAATGAGATGGACTGTGTTGCTCTGTTTTCTAATAGCCAAGTCTGCCCACAAACAGAATTTCTCCCATCCTCCTACACCTCAGCTGCTTGCATCTCTGGACTGCTCACCCACAACCAACAAAACAAATGCTGTGAATTTTATCTCCCCTCACTAAAAAAAAAACAAAACAAAAAAAAAAATGTTTTGCTTCCATTTTGCTCTGCTGATATTTAGAGAAATAATTTGAAAAATTGGAACAATGCTTGGTGCAGAACCAACTTCCTAACAGAGGTGGGTTTTCTTCCTATGTTTCCAAAATAAGTCCGTTATTTGTTTTCCAGCAGTGACTTCATGGGGCCGAGCGCCCAGCTGATTCTTACCTCCCTGCTTAAATTCCCACACATAACTCTCAGATGGCTAGTGTGTGTTTTCCTTTCTGTTCGCCCGCAAATCACTCCCATATATCACCAGCGGACAAGGCGATGCGCTCGACTGAACATCGACGTCCAAGTGCACTGGTATGGGAAATGCAAAAAGCAGAGGGAGGCAGAGTAAGTGCAATTGCAGACATAACTTGATAAAGATTGCTGTTATTTGTAGTCACCTTGATGTCTTCACATTAGTGACTGAAGTAGAAATTATTTTCAACACTATCACTTACATGAATCTGGGGATTTTTAGTAAGTAGCTGAAGAAACCAAAGAAATATTTACTATAAGGACATCTAGCTGTGCAATATTTCATATTCAATGCCTTTCGGAAGTATTAATGCGCCTTAGACGTTTTCACATGTTGTCATGCTATAAGTATAAAACCATACACTTCTGTGTATTTTATTGGTACTTTTTGTAGTACACCAAAACAAAGTAGAACATAACTGTGAAGGCAATTATTATCATGCATTTATTTTTTTAATTTTTTATTTTTTTTACCAAAAATGATCTGAAAAGTGTGGCATGCATTTGTATTTTCCACCCTTTAGTCCCCTAAATAAAGTCCAGTAGTGGCAATTACTTGAAATGTCACATCATGAGTGGTTCTGTGAAAGCCTCTGAGGTTTGTCAGAGATCATTAACCTGCTTGTCCACCTAAACTGAGAGACCAGTCAAATACAGCATGAAGCTGTGGAGCAGCCAACATGTCCATGGTAACTCTAGAGGAGCTGCAGAGGTTCACAGCTCAGGTGGGAGAATCTGTTAGTAAAACAACTATTAGCTGTTCATTTCATAAAGCTGTCCTTTATGAATTAGTGGTAAGTCATACAGAGCCCTTTTGATGAGTGACAAGGACGGTAGTGACAGCCGCATGCTGTGGGAGTGAATTTCTTCGCAGGGAACGACTAGAGCTGAGATTCATTTCCCAGTTGAACAACAGACGCAAACACACACCCAGATATTTAAAGCCAATCCAGAATCCGTGGCAAGACTTGGAAAATTGATGTTTGCCAACATCCATTATGACTGAATTTCAGCTACAATTTCAGTGTATGGGTGTTCAAAGCTGATTCAGGCAAAAAAAAAAAAAAAAACACTACTGGAGTGAAGAGTGGTTGAGGCTGAATGCACACTATATGCTTAGATTTATTTGTATGTATATTTCTGACAATTAAAGCAGTTACTAGCTACTACAGAAACACTGTGATCCAACCAGCTCTGACCATGTGCCTGGTGGGGGAAAAAAATTGAGTCATAGCTTGAAAAAGAAGAAGAGAGAGAGAGAGAAAAAAAAAAGCTTTTCAACAGTGGGCGGTGTAGTGCAACAGTAGATGCTAGTGGCAACTTAAACCCACTTTAAAATCTGCCAGATCCTTTTTGTCACTCCGTCATGGGAAAGGAAGCACTGAAGTGCGTCTGTGTAGAGAGAATTGGACGGAGCGCAAAGCCCACGTTTCTCTCGGTTAACACACTGAGCTGGGATCATGCTCCTTAAAGACCCGCGGAGATCCCTGCTGGACGCTGCATCGACTTTCAATGGCATTTCACTCTGCTCTGTTTGCGGCCAGTTCCACACACATTAGGACGCACACACTCACACCCGCCTCCTCGGGAACGGCTCTCGGTTGGTCCATCAGTCGGTCAGTCTTCATCCTTCCCCCGGCTTGCGTGTGTGTGAGTGTGTGTGTGTTAGTCCTGGACTGCGACGACGGATATGAGGAAGATTTGTCTCATGAAGGCTGCAGAGAGGGATTCAAACGCATGACCGCTGACGTTCCCAAAAGAGACAGTGGGGGTGACTGGGAGCTGTACGTGGAATATTTGAACATTTCTTTTGGAACATTTCTTTTGTCGTTCACATTTAATTTTGGCTGTAAATGGAGGCTCGTCGGTGGGAAAAACTGAGTTAAGGTCTTCTTCGTTGCCTCTGGGACGCTGACAGGGCAGTGCGGTTGCGTAACGCGCCTGGCAGTTTTGGAGAGTTTTATTGGTGGGGAAGAAAAGCGCTGCTCCTTCAGAAAGGATGAACAACTCCAAGAATCTCAGGGTAAGACTGCTTGTTTCTGGCTTCACGCTTCTTCTTTTTTTTTTTTTTTTTGCTAAACGGAAAATGGAATTAGTGAGACGCGTCACGCTTTGAGTGGGTCGTCAGAGCCACGCACAAAACGCACGAGGCTCCGTGGTTTTACTCTAAACATCAACACTACAGAGCTTCAGCAGATTCAGTCGTGTATGCGATAACCAGGAGAGACTGAGTCCAGATCTCACAATCTGAAGTAGTCCTGCTTATCTCAGTGTCCGAATTATTGACCGAATCCATTGAGGATCGATGAAGATTTGGATTAATCAGCAGCAGATGGGAGTCAATCAGGCCAAGCGAATTTATTCTTCAACATTAATTGACAACGCTTTAGTAAATGGTTAATTTACCATTGAAATTAGCTCTTGTTCCAACTCTTTCACACTGTTTGGTTATTAGAAATGTCCCATATTATAGGCAATTATCATCGACTCAACTCAAGGCTTTACACAAATAGGACATTACTATGTTATCAGATATGGGTAAGATGCACTCATCACTCATCACTCCCTTTACTATTATCACAACTTCCCAGCATCTTGGTCACAAAGATTTTTATCAGTTGAGAGAAGGGCTGCAGAGTTTCAGGAAAATATTAAATTCGCAATACCGCTGCTGAAATAATCCATCCATCCATTTTCATTACACCCTTGTCCCTTAGTGGGGTCGGGAGGGGTGCTGGTGCCTATCTCCAGCCACGTTCCGGGTGAGAGGCGGGGTACACCCTGGACAGGTCACCAGTCTGTCGCAGGAAATAGTTAATATCTATTAATATTATATTTTATTTTCTGACACTTTATTTCATATGGTTCCCAACCACTCATCACAATCTTAAGCAGATCAGACCCTAAAAAAATTACAGAAGGTTTGCCAACTAATGGGAACTGGATCACATGCAAAGTCGCCAAATATGTTATAGATATGCATAGCATGAATGCATAATGCTTGAGTTATTATTTGCCAAATATTGCATCCAAGTAAATCATTTGCAAATGTGATATTGTGTCTTGCATAACACTAGGAGGCAATGCAAACAATCACATATGGCACACACAGATACTATAATTGTATAATTAAAGAAAAGATTGAAACTTTGACAAAAAAAGTTTTTAATCCATTGTTTTAAACTTCCTAAACTCGGAGAAACTTCAGTCATTTAAGGTCAGGAGCTAGATCCACAAGTAAAATAACTCATTAAGTGTGCCAACATAACAAATTGGATAAATGTTTGGAGTAAGAACTTAAATCTTCCACTCATTAGTCTTTTTACTTCAATTGTGAACAAATCTCTCTTAAAACCTTGGGAACTGGAGGCAATTGTGCTGAAATTGAAAGATGGGTGTATGACATGCATTCATCTCTTGTAGGTCATTACATTTTTATACAGATGTGAGTCCCTTCTATAGGTAAACCAAAATCCTCCTTCTCGTAATCGCCTCTGCTTGACTGAGAAAAAGAGCTGTGTCCTGTTGTATGAGCACATGAGTGTCGGCCAGAGGATTAGGGTTCAGATTCTAGCCTCGCATGTATTGCAAAGGTCACGCGCATCAGTCAGATATTGAAAGAGCAGAACCGCTTGTGTGTTTCTGTGCAGCGGGCATCTCCAAGATGTGTGTGTGTGTGTCCTCAGTGTGTTCCTACTACTGTTACAGCAGCCTCAGCCATCTCTGAATGTTAGTGCTGAAAAGGTCACTGATGAGCCAGAGGATCTTATTAGCACTATGGCACCTGATGCAGTTTTCACATTAATATGGGTTGCACATTAATCAGTTGTGTTTGCTGCAGACAAACCGGTCCTGTCTGCTGTTAAGTGCTGTTTCTCTTGCGCTTTTTGTTGCGTTTGCATTTATATAAGCGAAAGTCCGCAGCCTCCCTCATCAGTCTGTCGGACGTGGAATTCTTTGGCCCTCGTCTTACAATCAATAACCACTTACTGCGGAGAAGGTCTCTGTAGCCAAATCAGTGGCTCCCCCCTGTCAAGATAGGTATCTCCAGTGTCTCTTCTACTTGCATCTGCCTGCCACTCCCACCCTTCAACCTTTATTTACATCTGCAGTCACAGTGTTTCTTTTCCTCTTGTCCTTGCTGCCGTATTTCTGCCGTAGAGGTCATTTAGTTTTTTTCCGCTGATATTGTCCAGCACCGTTTCCCAGGAGTCTTCAGCTGATGTTGAGATTGGTCGAACTTCCTCGACCTGAGAATCACTGGGGGTGGAGTGCAACCCATTAATCTAAGCACTGATCTGCATGAAAGCAGCTTTAGTAAAGGAATGTGTGAGCGTTTCCCCGGAGCAAGCTGTCTGAGACTTATTATAAAAAATTTGCCACCTATCCTCCTCTCCTCCTCAAAATTGTCTCCCCGCCTGCTGAATTATAGATCTCTTAACTCAGACTCACACACACTTCTTTCCTCTCTTGCGGCTTTAAACTTTCACATTGCCTTCGCCCTTGGTTTTTTAGATCCTGGCCTAAAATAAACAAAACAAGCTCAACACTGCTTTGCAACGCTTTCTTACTGCATTATTACTTTAATATTAAATTATTTCTTATTTTAGAAGCAAAACTCACGAAATAAATTATTGTTTCAAAAATGTCCTCATATGAAACGACACTACAAAACTATAACAACGGCAAAAAGAAGTGAGATTTTATCCCTTTTGTTACAATCTGTATGCAGATTTTTCTGTAAAATCTCTTTAACTCATCTTAGGGACAACTGTTTTTATTTCTTTTGCTATTTTGATGTATATTGCATTGAAATCAAAATAAATTATGTTCATGTAAAAACAACTCTTTGCACACATGCCTGTGGTGATGTTACTTAAGGCATTTGAATTGTCCCGGCTATTACTCTCTTAGTATTTAAATGTTTAAAGTCTTCCTTACGGCATGTTAATGTGTGTTAAGTGTGGCTACAGGATAACATTTAAGGCAAATGTGAGAACATTGCGTGGGACTTTTCAAAATTTGGCAACAATAAAAGTCAAAGCTGGCTGGTTAAAAGTACCTGGCTAGACAGAAATTACAAGATATTTCTATTAGAGATAATTTTGAGCCAATTTGTCACAAAACCCAAAACGTCTGACTGATGCATCAGATTGCTAAGGCGATATCCAAATCTGTCTGCCTCATCTGCCAACACGGCTCACCATGCTGACATCGTTGAGCCCAGTTTGACCAGTTAGCCTCACCATGCATGCACTTGCAGTAAAGCCTATACTACCACCATTATTTCAGTTGATATCAGTGTGTGCAATGTTCGTATTGCAAAGCCTTATTTGGAGTGCAATAATTGGGTGATGTGTTCTGAGTTTTATGAACTTGCAATTTTCAATGTTTAGCGAGTTGGACAGAGTGTTGCAGCAGCAGATGCTCACAACGGACGCTAATGGGATCAACCACTAAAGGTCACAGAGTGAGGGATTGAAAAGAGGCATTTTCACACCTGACATCATCATCGCAAGATTTTTTCATATTTTCTCATATCGTTAATGACTTTGGTTTAGTAGATGAAAAAAGGGGCGAATTAAACAAAAGGGAGAAATACCAACAGTTAGAACAAGATGATAACCTTATGGAGCAGCAGAAGGATGTCAAGTGATTGATGGAGGAAAAAGCTCCGTCTCACAAGGAGATTTTCAGACAAGGAGCTAATGCAGAGAGGCTGGCTGAGGATCATGGTCAGACACCATCCATGTCCATCTATCATGCTGTCTGAGGGAGCAGATGTAGAGCTGCATCTCGTTTCTCTCCGACTCCCTGCCCAATACCTGCTACGTGCGTGTTTTATGGCCGCTGTTGATGTTTTCCCTCATTTTACTCACCTCTATGCTGATAATCAATGATGAGGTGCTGTTTGTTTAACGGAATTGCTTTTGAACTGATGATATGAGCAAAAGCAGAATGAATGTGTGCACTAAATCTCTGAAGGTGTCAGTAAAGGGATAAGGCTTAATTTTGCTCTCATGGTTCTATGATGAAATGCTAACGTGGCAGTATAAAATCGATAATAACAGCAGGGATTCAGTTTAATGCTCCGTCAAACACATCCACGAACACTCACTACGTCTGCAACAATCATCCACCTTCAGCCAGAGCAGTGTATTTGGTTAGGGCTGAAAGAAAATTCAAAGCAAGTCTGATAAATATATGGTTGCTACAAATTAGAAGATGTGGAAGCAATGTGTCTACCTTAGGTTATTTTTCTTTGCACTATACAGTATGTCCTATTTCAGTTCTTTGAAATATACAAGCTGAAACTTGTCTAATACCCAAACCATTTTCCCTGTGCATCACTAGCAATTCTAAAAAAATTTGATATATAAAAAAATCAACTAATTGTTACTAACTACAAATAATGAATTATTTTTGTAGTCTTTGAATTTGTAGTTAGTAATGTATTCATTGTTATTTTATGTTGGTCAAGAAAGGTCAACAAAATTAAACTGAAGCCACAACAGGAGCTATGCTAACACAGAACTTGCTAGCATAACTTCAGTTGTAGCTTTTTGTTGTTGTGTTGTGGCTTTTGCATTTTGTTGACCCTTCTGGGTTAACATATTATCTTACCATTCATCCATCTATCCATCCATAGAGACAGACAGGGCAAACAACCATGCACACACCCATTCACACCTAGGGAGAATTTAGAGAGACCGATTTTATTATCTTACCTATGTATTTTATTTTTAGTAAAAACATTTGCATGTTAAATAAAGACAAAAAAAAAAGAGAGAAGCATTTTCTCGCGCCAGTTTGTAAATAGGTCTTTGTATAGTGAAGGAGAGCTTCTATGAATCCACACACTGAGCAGGTAATGACCTTATTGACCTTTGCTCTGTAGCATAGGGGAAAAACTTGGCCAAGTATAAGCATGTCTAATATTTATAGACTGACTGGGCAAAGAGCCAAGCACATGAATATTGGGAAGATGGGATTTTTCAAAGACAATAATATTTATACTGCATTCACTTGCATGGCCCACTTATTCATTTTCTGGGTTAAAACCCAACTAACCCTTAATGACAGTGGATCTAAGGCTGACCCAGATGCTGCAGAGTCCCTGTTGGTCACAGTGAGAATTAGGATTGAGGTTAATGTTATAAATGCTTTAATCTTAATGGAAAAAGTGAACTTATAGATACAGAAATGGCACGGAATAAATTCAGAGGATACAATAATATCAAGTGTCCTATTACACAAATTAATAGTTGTCAGTTTTTTATGCTGCTCTTGCTGCATCCATATTATCCTATGTCCCCCATTTCCTTCCAGCCCCCCTTTCTCATAAGCATGCTGTAGATGTTAAAGACATAGCAAGGTTTGGAAACTGCTGGGTAGATGAAGTAAAGTACCACACATACTTCTGCTTCTGGATTAAACAGCTGCATGACAATGTAAATAGAAAGATTTTCAGCATTGTTATTGTAAATTTCAAAAATATCCTGCTGTGAGCCCTAATGTAAAACCATGGCTGCTAATTTACACCTTATAAAATTCGTCAGCACTCAGAGGATTTAAATTGTTCAGTTCTATCTGAATAATGATTGTGTTATGTACGTTGTCCCTCTGCAGATAAATGGTAGAGTAAATCAGTGTGCAGAGGTGTACTTATGTAAATATGGGTGCCCTCCCTCCACTACCAATCTCTAAAAGATTCCCTGGAAGGCAGAGATAAGAAGAAACTCACAATTGCTGGCATTAATTAGACTGTCTTTTTTTTTATTTTTTATTTTTATTCATTTTCAATCTCAGTTGGTGCTTTCTTGCCTCCCCAACTCATTTACCCATTTTCTCCTGTTGAACTGACAAAGAGATGTGTGGACACATGTATGGAGGCCTAATGCAGTAGCCATTAGTAACCAGAGCTGACCGTAAGTGCTGTAAAGTGGCCAGAGGGTGGAGGCCAAGTGGTGGAATCTGGGACTGAGTGAATCTCACCTTACATATGTTCTCTTTGACATTAATATATCTGTCATTAATCCATGCTTTGAGACGAAAACAGTCTTCATGATCATTTGATACGTGGGCTTGTAAGCGGTTTGTTCTTGTTATGTACTAGGGTTGGAAAATATCAATACTTTTATTATCGTTACGCTTTGCTAAAATAATACTAGCATATAGTTTTATTTCGTCCATAGACAGATTGCACCTGATGGAGAGTGTTGTTAAGACTGTTGAAAATTTTTAACTTTACTTACTTGAATTAAAGCCAAAATTGCTCTAATAGACAAACTGATAAAAGCAACAAATGCTTTTGTAAGCACTCAAAATGTTTTTCATTTTAAGATATTGGCTGATACTGATATTTCATCAGCTCTAAAGAGGCCTGGCATTGCTTCCCTCTTCAGTATTTGGCAGACTCCTCTGTAAAGCTTGCATGATGGATAATGAAGACAACCACTTATTGTTGTTTTAAGAATTTGGTAATTTTCTGTAGTTCTATTAGGACAGGCACTGATGTCATTATTTGACTTCAAATAAACAGGTAATGCTTAATGTAGGTGCAGATTTGTAGTGATATAGGAAGTAACTGCAGGTAGTCACCTAAACACATCACTGCTGAACAAAATAATAACAATAATACAACAGCCCAATAATTGGAGCAGCAGACAAGTTACCAAAAAGTTACTCTAGAACATCTCAAAAACAGATGTGACATATTTGAAATGATCTTTGCACAAATTACATAACCTTTGCAGCAGTTAAATGTTGAGAGATATACTTCTGCTATTTTTAGCTATTTCTGCTATTTCTGCTATGCAATGCATCTTAAAACCATATTACGACCTAACCGTAATTATCACAGGTGATGTGATAATTACAATGTTGGGCTCTATCCCAGCCCAACATTGCTCTGTAAAACCATGGTTACTGAACAACACTGTCTGCCTGTAGCATTGACAGAAAACTGCTCAGGTAATGTGTCGGTCACTGCATCTTCTAAACTTCCCAGATTCTAATCCAACCAGGCGATCTTAGGTAACATCAGTCCACAGATGCTTACCCTGGCAATCGTAAGGAACTAAAGAATCTGCTGCCCAGAGCCAAATACTGCAGAATCTTCAAAAATATATAAATGTTTTCTCAATTTAAATAGTTTTGGTGTGCAAGGGGAAGCCGCAGCACACCAAGCAGATTGTTGTACTGATGTCAGTGAAAATGTATTCAAAGTTACTGAACTCCACTACTCTAAAAGAGATTCTGGTCAATTTGCTTCTGTGCCTTTTCATACTTTTGCAGTTTGTGTTTATTTGTGCCAAACCTTTGGTCTGCTACAGGACCTTTTGTACCTAAACTGACTTAAAGTTATGCTCTATCTAGTCTACAGCAAGCAAATGTATTCATGTGACTCTCATTAAGCAGGAGGTCAGTTATATTAGGTTTGATCATTGTTCTTAATTTAGCATATATGAGGGACTGCCCCAAACTGGGGTCGAGACAATTGAAATGGTGTTTAGCACAAAGTTCTTAGAAAATAATATACAGAAATGATTTGTGATTATTTACTTTATTATTTGCTTAGTTAAGTATGAGATTTTTTTTTTTTACAGGTTGTAAGTTGGCATAAAAAAATCAAAGCAAGGATACAACAGATGTATGACTTCTTTATTCCTCATTTGCTCAGGGATGTTTATTGTATTTTTTACATCATAGTCTGGATTCCTTGGTCTTTTTATGTTAATTCTGCCATCGGCAGCAGTCTCTTTGCCTCCCTCTTTGCTGATTCTGAGAAAATTACTTGAATGCAGGAGTTTGTTTGGGAGTCTGCATCATGTCAGTGAGCCTGTCAAATCAAAATTTCAAAGTGTTGCCACATTATAGTTGGTGCATTCTGGTCACACACAATTAGCCTCACTCCATTTGTTTTACTATCATATGTTGTTGAAAGGGTATTGGCTTGTAAATCTGGCATTAAAGACAGAATCTAAAGCAGCAGAATGGCTTCTGAATCGTGTTAGAGTCATATTTACCTGGAGTTACCTGTAAATGCTGTATATCAACATGAAAACTGGAGTCACCCCCTCCATGAATCACATATACATGCAGGCACAACCTCTAGCTCTGTCTCATCTGTCCCTTTCTCTGTGCTTTCACCCTGAGGATGAAGGATTGGCGTTGTGTAACATTCTGGGGATGCACACAATGTCGTACATCGCTTCTCTGTACTTTTTGACCTTACTATGACAATAAAGCGACTAAAACAAGGAAAACAAAATCCTTGAAAACACTAAAGTCAAGTGGTCTGATCGTTTGAATAGCATTACGCATGCTAAGGTTGAATTGTTTTAATTGTTCCCATAATCCTTGGGTTAGGGGTTTGCATTGGCAACAAAAGGCTTCCCTCATTCATATTCAGTAAAGGAAAGGATTTAAGAGCAAAAATTGCATAGAGATAACATTAAAAGGCTAGGTGTGTTATTCACCAGCCTTTTTGTTAAGGCAGACTGAGGACTGAAGGTCAATTTAATGATATCTGGTTCCGGTCTCTTTCTGCTCTGAAATCCTGCTTCATGAATATTATAATGAATTGCATTCACTCAAAGCCTTTGCTGGTCGATAGCTGTTCAGTGAACCCCCGCTACACACACACACAAACACACACACGCAAACAGACATTTGGCTTTTAAGCATCTTTATCTTTTTTCAGTTTTTTAAGCCTTTGTGACAAAGGAACGTCCCACTAGTGGTTAAATAAAAAAAAATAAAAAATACAGCTTCATGTTTTGCAATAAAGCAAGAGCAAAGCTAATAAATAATAGAGGGTGTTAAAAGCAGTCTGAACAGAACCCAATGCTTGATGTGAGCTCTCTGGCCTCTATGGGAAATGGAAGCAATTCCAATCACAAGAACTGCAAAGCAAAGATTCACCAAATAGTGTCTGATTTCCGGTGTCAGATTTAAAAAAAAAAAAAAGCTTTGACCTTTTGATATCAATTTTGGTTGAATCAAATTTCTATTTATTAGCTAAAATTAAGTGTTAAAATAAAATGACTACTCGGTATACATTTTAAGCTGTTTACTAGCTTAATGTTGCTCATTAGCACAGCTAACATTAATGAAACTACAGTCTCTTATTGTGATTTTAGTTTCAAACACTCTTTTACTATTTCCAAATCCAATGTGTTAGATAACAGATAGACTGAAAGTTCAAAAGGATAAAACACAGCTGCTTTTCAATATTTTTGTTATCTTCTGAAAGTCTTACTTTCTTGGACTCTCACTGAACAGCAGAGTCGGCATCAAAAATACATTAATCTTAAAATAGGGTTGTACGTTTCTCTCTTCCCTCGGATCTCACACACAGGAAATGACAAACTTTTAGTCTACATTTTCAGTAATAGCCTTGGGCAGGACTGTTGTGTTGAGGTAGAGCTTGGACATAGTGCCTTCACTAACCAGAAGAAGATAGCAGATTGAGTTTCTAACAGATCCATCTGGAAATTGACCAGTTCCAGTCGATAGCTTTTTTTTGAGTGCATCTGCATTGCAAAGTGTGCATTGACTCTGTTATTTAGAAAAAAAAGCAGCACAATGCAATGGTTAGTGAGAAAGTATGTTTTGAGAGACTTTGCTATAATGCAAGAACAGTATTTTATTTCAGTTGCATTTTTTATATTCATGCATCCCGCTTTCCACTTAACGGCTTGTCTCCATTGTGCAAAGAGAGGAGAAGTAAAAAAAAACAACAAGGCAGACAATTTGGCAGGTTTAAATCCTGGTTGAGCTTATTAGTCCAGATATCCTCATCCTGATTGTAGAGGGAAAGCCTTGGATTATTGAGACAAGCAGTCTGCATGCATGTATGGCAGAGAGAAGGGGGAGCGTCTGGTGCACTGATTCACATAAGTCAACTAATGAGAGTTTTAGACAAATGTTGCTGTGTGCTATAAACAGAGTTTGGAGAAGCTTGCTGTCAGGAAATAGCTTGTCACCCTTCACCCTCTGAGAGTGAAAAGAAGGTTAGGAGTACAGCACCCAGCAGGGAATCCTTTTTCTGTCAGGAAGCCTTGGCACTGTGACCTTTTGCCCTCTATGCTATTCCTTTTGTGTTTTCAGTTGTTTCTCTACAGCCATTTGTCCTCATCATCCCAGGACAATGGCATTCCTTGCATCGACGCCCTACTGAGGTTTTGTTTACAACCAGAAAGTGCTTTGGTTTTTTTCTCAGTCGAGGAGTTTTATTGCAAATAGTTTGGTGGGGGGGCGGGATGGGGGGGGGTTAAATAGTGGCAAGTCTTGCACTTGTTAGATGTTTGGATATTATCACTGAATACTACAATTGTAGCCACATTAAATGTCAGCTATTGTTTTTTAATCCTCACCTCCATGAGCAACTTTTCTGCTCTCCATTCAGCCTTCCTGTTATCCGCTGAAGTCTAAGAACAGGAAGGCTGTGTATTTCTTAGGCTTGATTATGTGCAGCCTAAGAAAAAGACTGACATGTCTCAGCATGTTTCTTTTTAACTAGCTTTTTACCTCTGTCCCTGACTTAATTTTAACCACCTTGCTGTAACTGAAAGTAGATATTTTTGAGTCAACTTTTTATCACAGTATTCACTCCGAAGATTGTTGTCAGAATAACGTAATATGGCTTATAATTAAATTTCCCAAATGCACCAATCCTGAAATCCTCAAATAATGTTTTTTAAAGACCTGTCTATTTTGACAATAGACAGGTCTTTACCTGTCTATTGTCATGATTAAACTGAAAGAAAACACTCAGTATTACTCCTATAAGACTGCAAATATTACCAAAACTGCAAAACCGTCCACCACTTATGCTTTCCTTTTCCATGTTTAGTGGAGGTGTTAGGTCCTGAGAGCTCCCAGGTGTGAAGAGAACTGAGTCAGACATCCCTCTCGAGCCCTCACAGATATATAAGCAGAGTCAATAAGCGACACAGCCGGCTTCCGCTCACAGACTAGCACCTCACTTCAAACACTAACCTGATGCATTTCCTGATGGAAAGAACAGTCTGCAATTTCATAGAGACAATTTTTGCACAGCTTGGTTTATGTCACAGTAACATCATTTGGCCTATTGTGCCATTTTCAAAATGTGGATAAATCCTCTTTTACTTGATCTTAGGGATGTGCCGACATTGTGTTCTTGTTAAGATAGATCACAGTGGTCTTTGATCAGGAGCTTAGGAAGACCTGCTTCACACCACTTCCTGTTCTAAATCCACCTCTCAATTCTCCACATTAGCATCTGACTCAGGGGTAAAGCCAATCACTTACTAATACAGTATCAACTTGTGTAGTAGGCATTGGCTGTGCACACTTACTGTTCCGGTAAAGTGCTCTCATAAGGTTACAGTGTTAGTGTGCACATGTGTTCACTAATTCGTCTATTGGCTCTAGCAACTTTTAAACCATCAGCTCTGCCAATTCACTCTCGTTAGAGTTCCCCAATTTCTGGTTAATAGGGAAATAAAGGAAACAGCTCTGCTCCCTGCTCTTTTTCACTCTTTTTATCTTAGGATGGGGTACAGCTTTTTACCAGCTGTGAAACACAAATAACTTCTCACAAAGAACATAATTGATGCCATTACATTTTTTTTTCAAATAGGCTTTATGGGAAGTGATTGGGGCAAGCTGCTCTTATTTTCAAGCCTTTTATGGTTTGCTTTTGTGTTTTGAGTATAAGCATGTTTTGTTTGATTTCTTTTTCAGCCTCACAGATCAGAGAGGATTTATGGCCCGTTTTATGATACCTGAAGTGAGCATTATTTTTTCTCTCTGGACCCCTTGGAGTTGCAGTCAAAGAGAAGAAGAAATAGCCTGCTGCTATTCATGGTGTGTTTGTAAAGGCGCAGGTACTCAACTGCAGCACACTTTATTAGTGTCGACTGTAACTGTGCGCAATATTTTATAAAACTTTGTGCTGTGCGATCATTGTTTTCCCAGCTTGGTATATTAGAACGATGCCTCTCTAGAGTGCAACTAAGAAATCTCTTGACCGCAACTTTCTTCTTCTTTCTTGGTTGCACTAGTGCACACAGATATTTTATGGCTTTTCACATACTATCAATTAGATGAAGTGAACATCTGACTGAATTTTTTTTTAAATACTTTGCTGTTACCTCTCCTGGGGTACCACATTTATCGGTTTACTCAGGATTTGCTAAACTACCCTACCCCCACTGAGCACCTAAGGCTTATTTCTCCTCATTACTTCTGTGCAATGGTGTTTTTTTTCACTGGTGACCCCTACTGCTTGGAAAGAGAACTGCAGTGAATGAGACAAAAACACAAAATGAGCATTGTAGCATCTAATATTCCTGTTAGAAATGACAAAATGGCATGTGGCTAAAAATACAACATAAAGTTTTATGTACATGTTCTGACTTGTTAGGTGATCTGTCTCTATATGGGAAATATTTCAGTCCATTTAAATTTTCCTCACCATGATAGCCTACATTGCTGTCACGTTTGTGTTATAATGTCACTATGAAACTATTAAATGTGTACTGAATCCTGTGATAGTTTAAATTTGGTCATTTGTAAGGAGTTACAAATATTTCCTTTTGAAACATGAAACCACCAAATGAAGCCACCCAGCCCCACAAAAACGGTAAATCTGTTAGTTACACTAATGCACACGTGGGTTCACACAAACTGTCACTGTTATCATTTTTATCTTGCCTTTTAATTTATTCTGTAGTTTGCTTCTACTCCTGCCAGCTCCAGTGTGCTTCTGCATAATATTGCAGACCTGGGCTGAGTGTGCACAGAACGTAAGAGCTGTACAGATTTATTGTGCCAATAAATTGCCGGAGTGATCAGTTCTTGGAAGAGTCTGAGCTCCATGTGCTCAGTTGCCGTTCTAAACAAATTTGCTTTATCGCCTGAGATACACTCAGCTATTTCTCTCCTCAGGACCACCTTCCATCTAAATAAATGCCCTTGCAAGCTTAATGTGCACATGTGGAACAAATGCGCTCTAATTGACTCATGTACAGTTTATTGCATTCACAGGCATGCTCTTCTGTCTTGTGCTTGTTCATAAAACATGATTTAGTAAAGAGAGACAGGCAGATTATTTCTCGCTTTAACACATTCTGCTCTGACTCCACCCAGTGCGTACCGGCACTCAGCTGCGGCAAAACACACACTGGGATTTGTGAGAGAACAGCTGGCTGTAAAGTCACTTGCACACGACCTCACATCACAAACCCAATAACTCACATGTGCGAGTACAGTAGTTTTCAGTCCAGGCAGAGCTGAAACAGCCTCCGTTGTCAGAGTGTAATTGAATGCATACACTCTCAGGAGGTGCGAGAGTTCACTTTGTTCAGGCTGAAAGTGCAGCCAGGTTCACCGCTGAAACGCTGTAAATCACCTAAAAAATGAGATCAGCATGCTGGTCTTCACGGGGCATTTTGCCTTGCAGGGCTCTGTCTGCTTGTGTGTATTTGAAATCTAAGTATACTTTGGCTGAGATCAAGCTTCCATTGTTTTGTAGCCAACTCTGCTATCGTAAAAGCTGATTTCTAGAACTCTATTGGTTCCTCTGTTCCCTCCTTCCTCTCCATCTTCCATGATTAGTACCAAACCAGTTGCCTTCACAGTTGTCGTGCCCTGACTTCCCAGCAGCAGCTGGAGTCTCAAGCACTGTAGGGACATTGTGTGGTGAATGGGATCATTGTTTAGGAGCGGTTTGGGTTTGGATTGTTGTGTAGTCTGACTGCCGGCTATGCGTTGTGTGAACCAATGCACATGTGGGGGCATTGCACTTTTTTATATAAAATGGAGTTCCTACTGGAATGTGCAGCCCCACTTTATCCTTTAGTCTATCCTTTATACCTTTTCTTTTATGTTCTACTTCTTCCTCCATCACTGAGCGCAATCTTGGGTGCAGAAGAGGAACAGAGTAAGTATGAGGGAAAGTAACGGAAGAGGGTGGAGAGAGGCGAGGCACATAGTTGTGGCTGGCTAATTGAAAGCCAGCAGTTCGGTCAGTAAAGTCCGTATGTTTGGGAGTGGTCAGGAATTTTCAAGTTATTTCTTTTGTTTGTGCAGAAATGCAATAGTTTGACAGCTGACATTGATGCTAAACTAACTTATTTCTGGCATTGATTGTCCATATTTTGTGCAGTCAAATAGCTTTTTTTTATAGTTGTTTGAAAACTTGGTAAAATTTGTATGACTATTGAAGTACCTTTCATTATGTGCCTCTTAGTTTGGCTGTTCATGTTTTTGTATTTGACCAGAAAAGCTGCTGCAGTCTGACCCCTGTTATTAACATGACTGCGCAGTGGCTGGAGAATAATTTATTTTCTTTGGTGACATGGTAGGAGGAAAGGTTTTGCTTGGTTGGACTTCATAAAAGAACCACTACTGTGGTGAGTAATATACCTCACACACTCTGACGGCCAGAGGTGTAACAATATATGCAGCTGAGAAGATGAGACGATGTATGAATCTTAGAGTTACCAAATAACCTATCATGCATAATTTTGGTCTGTCGGAATCTGGAGTATCCGGAAAGAAAAAAAATAAAAAACAAAATAAATGATTGATTCTTTCTAGTGTATTTGTATACTGTAAATCTCAATCTTTATTTTTCTCTCTCAACTCTCCTTTTTTTTTAAGATAGTAAAATTGAATATATGTGCTGACTTTTCAGGCATGCAGTAAAATATAAATTTCAGACTCCTAAAAATGTCTGAAGTGTACTTTCTATTTCCATATACAAATTATTGCGTAGAAACATTTTATACCTCCTTTTGCTCCTTTTCTCATTTTATTTGAGTTAACATGTTTTTACGAATCGTGTGCATGTTAAATCTCAGCTGGAGGGCTGATATCATGGTGCGTCCGCAGGCGTCTGACCTGCTTAGCGATATCAGTCAGAGGTCAAGGGTTGCTGATCTGAACAGGAAAGCCTATCCATGCAGAACAACACAATGTAAACAAACCATTAAACACCATCTGCAGTGGCGTCAAATGCCCCGAAGAGTGTTGTTTGTGTGGCTGTTTGTGTAGTCGTAGTATCTCTGATTTCCTCCCCCAGTGACATGCAAGGATCAGCCGAGCCAAACAGGAACAGAGAGGCGGCAGAGGCATGACCATCTGGTATCTACTGTTGCATTAAATTCCCTGCTTGAGGCTTCTATTTTTAAAAGAGAAGGTTGATATCTGCTTTTTGACCCTAACATCCCAAAGAGCACCACTGCATGAGTTTGTGTATTCAAGATTCAGAAAATCAAATTATTTTTGGCTTTTCTGTATTTTCATTTTTTCCTCTACACATACCATTTTGATTTCCCCACCTTTCCTTCCTCTATAATTCCCTCTCTCTTTCTAAACCCAGAACTCTCTTTCTACCTTCCTAATCTCTCCTTCCACTCTGCTCTCCATCCTCTTATCTCCTGCTTGTTTTCTCTGACAACATCACATCCCCTTAATGTCACTGCCTGATACCCCACCCTCCGATCTTTCTGCTGTCTTCTCTGCTAACATCGCTGGCAGTCAGCCTCTATTTGGCTATGTCCACTGGTCTAACACCTGCCACTCCGATCTCATACTGGGAAAGTGTGTGTGTGAGTGCCAGTGTTCACCTAGGCCTGTGAGCATGTGTAAAAGGTCAGATTTCCTGCTTGCTTCAGTGTGTCAGTTTGTTTTAGCATCTTAACCCTACAAACAGGGGGATGTGTGGATTATAGGCAGATTTAGGCTGTTCCATCTCTATTCTGAGATGCCCAGAAGGAGAAGCCTGTTAATTTAGCTGCTAAAAATAAAAACCGTCTTCCCAGTAGGTCACTCTAAGGCCCGCTGTGCACAACGGGACTACGATGACAGCTTCTTTACAAGGCGTGTGCAAATACACATGTAGGCATTCTTCAATAGTCCCTTGTCAGGCCTAGTTTCAGTGATGCATTTAGTCTAGTTTGAGATACGAGAACCCAGCAAAGACAGTTGAACATTTCACTGTTTTCCACGCTCTAGTGTTTTTTTTTTGTTTGTTTTACATGAATTACAGGAAGGGATATCCCGATTGTGATTATTGATCCCCAGTTACGATCCAAGTCATTTATGTACAGGCATTTACTCATATTGAGTTAATGTCCAATACTGCATTAGCAAGAATCAATGACATGTAGTTTGAAGACTGGAAAGTTATAATGTACAATTAAATAAAACAATACATTGCATTAGTATTGCAATGCCTATATTAATACTGTGATTATGTCTTCCTTAACTCAATCACCAGTGAAACTCCAGATGATGCAGAATCCATTCTTTTTGTTTGTAAACATATATTTGTCTGAGTATGTACAGTTACAGTTTTTAATAAACTTATTTCTCCTTCCTGCTGTTATGACTATATTGCAGTATTTCAAAATGCTTAGTTCATTTGCAGTGGTTTAGCTGGCAGACATCAAGATTTGATTCATGTGGGATTTACAGCTGCTAGCAAAGCTTTCACCACCACACAGAAACATTTTAGTCACATCTCAGGGAGCACTCGACCCCCCACCCAGAAAACTAATGCTCATTCCAGATTTTCAAAAAAACATTATTTTTGTACAGAGACATCCAAGCACCCAATTTGGGCCCTAATAATGAGCAATCTCCATTATTCTCCTGCTGGGTCTCTGCTCAGGGCAAGATGGATGGGAATGAAAAATAAAGTCTGGAGACAAAGAGAGAAAAGCCAATTGAGGATGTAGAGTAACAGATTTGAGTCGAGGCTGAAGGAAATGGGCAGTGAACATTTAATATTTAAGTGAAATGAATTTAAAAATTCATATGAATTAGTCAGAGGGAGAAGGGGATGATAAATGGGAAATATGGGTGAGGAGGAGGATAGGAAGCGTGCGTGATTTTACACCAGAGAAGATTTATTAGCATGTAGAGTGTGCACTTGTTAATGCGTCACTGGAGAGGACACACACATGCTCCATCGGTCAAAAGCCACTTCAGTATTCAGTAGTTCTCAGAGCGAAATAAAATCAGTTTTTCGGTCTTAAAAAAACACCTTGACAAAAATCATTCAAGGTCATAAAATCATTTCTTCTGCTCTGCCTTTGTTTGATATCCCTCCCCCTCTCTCGACTTTCTTCTTTGCTTCTCACTGACTTCATGCGTCTCCCTGTCCTAAGTTTAAGTTCATGCACACTTAAATGTGTGTCCATATTGCTGCTGACAGAGAGAACTGGGGGCTTATGGGGTTGTTCAAATCCCGGGACAGCATCACCAGAGTCAAATCATTTTAGGGATTGAGGAAGATTTATATGCTGCTGACTGGGTTTGTGAAAGTGTCAGCCAATGTCTGCCTGCACACAGATTCACCACAACAAGTTTAAAATGTCACTGAAAAGTTCATGTGTTTCAGTGAATCAGTTCCAAATGTAAAATTCACATATTATTCAGTATACACGAATTAATATACTTCAGGTGTTTATTTCTGGTCAGTGTTATTTATGGTGGCTTATAGTTAATGGAAACCTAAAGTTCAGGTTCAGGAATTCAGTATAGTACTGAAAATCAATGAATTTTTTTTTATTAAATAAATGTTACAACATGATCAACACAATTATGGGAAAGACTGCTGATTTGATAGTTTTCCAGCAGAAGTTCATTAACATTCTCCTCAAGGAGAGTAAGCTACAACAGGTCATTGATAAAGAAGCTGTCTATTCAAGTCCAAGTAGAAAGTTGAGCGTAAAGAAAAAAAATCACCATATTTCTAAATAAGTTCTCTTTTTCTCACAATGTTTTTCCCCTTTCCACCTCCCTGGTTGTTTTTGCAGGACAGTGATATTCAGAAGAAGATTGACCATGAGATCCGGATGCGAGATGGAGCCTGCAAGTTGCTGGCTGCTTGCTCACAGCGTGACCAGGCCTTGGAGGCAGCAAAGAGCCTGCAGACATGCAGCACTCGCATCATGGCCTACATGTCAGAGCTGCAGAGGATGAAGGAAGCTCAGGTCATGCAGAATGTCCCACGCAGGTCCTCGGACGCCGGCCCCATGGACGATAGACTTCCCTGCAAAGGAAAAGTGGCAATCTCAGGCATGTAAAAAAAAAATAATAATTTGAAAGTAAAATTAAATAAAGATAAAGTTCAGTTCCACTGATGAATTGGGAATTCAGGGAGCAAAACTATATGAGAAAATCGTTACAGTTTTTATCTGGTTTTGCACCTTCACAGTAGTGAAAAAAGTGAATGTTGATAAAATGGTAAACTAGTAGCATCTGTGTTTTTTGTGGCTTGTGTACATCTGCTCTGCAGCTGTGGAGCAAACTGCAAATCTATTGTCTGTGTAGCTCTGACAGTGACTGAAAGCTGCATAGACACGGGGACAGAAACACACACACACACACACACTGATCAGCTGGACAGGGAAGGTGATTAACAATTTTGTGGTCTAATCCGCTGTCTGTTGCTATTCCAGATCTTCGGATCCCTCTTATGTGGAAAGACACGGAGTACTTCAAGAACAAAGGAGGTGAGGAGTCGCCTTCTGTGTGTGTGGGGGTGTGCGTGTGTGTGTGTGTGAAGGAATTTTTTCAGTTGGACTGTGAAAGATTTACGTCTGTAGGATTTATTAAAGATGCATGTTGGAGAGAAGTTATCTGTTGCTGGATTTTGTATGCTGTTTCTCGTGACTCGAGAACAAAATCAACTTTTTTTTTCCTCCCTCTCTGGAGAAACCTTGGATGTCAACTTAAGATTTAACCCAGGATTTTCACCAAGGAGTACAGACAGACCATGAAGATTGGAATTATTTTTTTTTTTGTCTGTGTTAGTTCCTGGAGCTGATCTTTTACAATCTTTTGGAGCTTTCGCAAAGATCTCAGTGAGCCAACAGTTCAGACATGCTGGCTTTGACTTTTGGCTCTGAGAAGTATGGACGTGCACCGACTGAATGGGTTCTGTATTAGCACGACAGACAATATTGTGATGTAAGGCTGGGAGAAGCTGTTGTGGATCAGTTGCATTTTTGTTTCATTTAAAATTCACTGACACACAGCAAATCTAATGACTGTTATGGCTGAATTGCCTATTTTCCATCTCGCCAACTGGATAAAGCTAATTTGGGTTAACTCCTGTGCAGTCATTATAATATTTTTTAGTGCTCAGTTATTCTCCTGACAGCTTACATGGATTTAATGCGAATGACCTTCGCATACAAATGAAACGAGTTAAGAAAAGAGTGTTGTCAGCATATTGCATTTTTATTCATAGGCACATGGAGCTTAACTGGTAAAAATCTGAAAATGGGGCATCCTATTGCAGTCATCCCCGTTCACGCTGATCCCCTAAATTAAAACGATGCGAAACCAATTGTCCGCAGAAAACTTATTTGAGGCTGCAAAAGACTTGAGTCTGTCCAGAAGGGCAGCAATCCAGTGCAGCCATATCTACAAAGGAATAGTGTAGATTAAACCCTGTTGATTTCAAAGTTCAGACCGTAATCCAATCACCAATAATGTTGCAAGACTTAAAAATTTCACAGATGCCAACGTCCATTCTGATCGAGCTTCAGTTTCTTTTTATTATTTTGCAAAGAAGGATGGGAAAAGACATCAGCTTCTGGATATTACGAAGATTTTGTAAAGCAATACTTTTGGATTTTTATTAGCACAACATTCTGAAAGTATGAAAGTTTCTTTCTTCTTTGCAATCATGTACTACTTTGTGTTGGTGAGGCACCAAAAAAAAATATGAAGAAAATATAATGAAGTTTGTGAAGAAAAAGTAAGAAAATGTGAAAAGATTGAAGGGGTCTCAATATGACACTATAGACGCCTAGAGTGGCTGTCAGCCACAGTGACATTAAAGGTGTGCTACTTTACGTTTAGCATTGTGCCTGTTAGTGGTCCGGTTTACCTACTGGCAGGCATGATTGCTGAACTGAGACTAACAACAGAGGAGTTTGTTAGACCTCTAGCAGCATCGAGTTCTCTGTTACGCTTCACCTGTTAAGGTTAAGTGCCCTGTCTACAGCAAACTTCCGGCATCAACGCTTTTCTCCAATTCTTCTCTCGCAAATGTGAAGGGAGAGGTTGAAGCTAAAGTGAATTGAGTGAAAAGATGCAAATGAGTTAAAGCTTTGTGAATGTGTGAATATGGCTTCTCACATTTCTCCCTCTCCTCTGTCCCGTCGTAGAGCTTCATCGATGTGCTGTGTTCTGCCTGCTGCAGCTGGGAGGAGAGATCTTCGACACGGACATGGTGATAGTGGACCGGACGCTCACAGATATCTGCTTTGATAACACCATTGTCTTGTAAGCGATCTGTCTGTTCTGTGTTTACAACATTCTATCAGTATGTCAGTCCGTGGCTCAAGTGTTCAGCTTGTACAAATTTTTGTAAAATTTAGAATTCAAAAAACGCACTATTTTGGAAAGAACAGGCAACACTTAAAACAGGCGTTCATCTTGAAAGACTTGCAGCTGTGATTGAAGCAAAAATATTGCTATAGGACTATTTTGTTGCAAAATATTAGCAATATTTATACAAAACCACAATATTGTGTCACAAATATATATAGGGCAAATTTATTGCCCTGTATATAGCAGTCTTGTGTTGCTCTATTATGCAAAACTACTTTAGATTGGGTAATGTGGTAGGTAGTGGTTAAATTGTCACAAAATGTGAATAAGCTTCGGGGATATGAAACATTTAGAAATGCACTGTACATTATATTGCTAGCAACTGTGTTTATTTTCACACAGTACATGTGACAGACTGTACGGTTGTATCCTTGTGCAGTAGTGAAGCCAGCCCTGGCTTTGAGCTCCGAGTTGAGCTGTATAGCTGCTGCTCAGAGGACGACTACTCTGCCGGAAGCACGCCCAGAAAACTGGCCAGCAAGTTGAGCTCCTCGCTGGGCCGATCAGCAGGAAAGAAGCTCAGAGTGGCGATGGAGCCTGGAGCTTGTAGTCCTGTTAGTAACGGAGGGGCGGCTCCTCTCCTGCTGCCGGTTCCCTCTGTGCCGTGAGTTCGGGTTACGCTTCTGCATGTTTTTCTTTCATTGTTTTGTACGACATATTATGAAAATGCTGTTTGTCCATCTTTTGTTGGTTGTCGACAGGGGCCCGAAGTACCACCTCTTAGCTCACACCACCCTGTCGCTGTCACACGTCCAGGACAGCTTTCGCACGCATGACCTCACTATTTCAGGCAACGGTGAGTGGCAGCCTCCATCAATCTGCGCCCTCGCCGGCTTTCTGCTCCCACCGCCAGATCAGCCATCTGTCTGCTCTTTGTCCTGCTGCCACTCGTCTGCGTCTCCCGTCTCCTGCTCACGCTCTCGTCATTTTCTGTAAACCGCCGCATGTCTCCTCCACCTGTTTCTCCGTGCTGATTTCTGACATTTGGCGATCAACAAGGTCGCCGTAAATAAAAGTTCTGCAAGTGGGGAAGGGTCGAGGAGTTACTGCTGTGTAAAACTGCAATGATGGAGCCTAACAAGGGCCCAGACCCAGAGACAGACGTTGGATCTTGTATTTTATTCATTGGTCCCCTCAGCGCGTTGTAAAGTTTCATAGCTGCATTTCATGTGCAGCTGCCTGTCTTTTAATCCCAAGTGCTTCTCTCTCTGCGCTAATGCATGGGTGGGGCCTTAGGAGAGCGTCTCTTTATGCGCATGCAAATAATTTGAGTTGCTTGCATAGAGATAGCAAAACTGAAAGCAGTGTCAAAAAATATTTTGATTAACTTCTTTATGCTCTTGTTCTTCAGAGGAATGCTCCTACTGGCTGCCTCTCTACGGCAGCATGTGTTGCCGCCTCGCAGCTCAGCCGCACTGTATGACCCAGCAGATGATGGGTGGATGGCTGAAAGTTAAGGCAAGTTGGGCCAGTTTGTGTTTGCACACTAATTTGAGCTCGTCTTTAAAGGGTTTTGTTTGCTTTGTGTCGTTTTTCTCCCTTTCTCTCTGGCTCAACTCGCTACCCCTCTTTGTGTTTGCAGCAGTGTGGAGGTGATCCTAAGACATGGACAAAAGTCTATGCCATCCTAAAAGCAACAAGCCTTTTCTGCTACCAGCGACAGGAGGATGTGGACGCCAATGTCGAGCCTGCCTTGACCATCGGCATCAACAAGGTGAGCTAATGAGCAGCTTAGGAACTTGTGATAAACATCTAAAAAGAGAGAAAATAACAAGTTCAATATTCAACCTCACAGAACCCACAGCTGGATTTTTTATTATTATTATTTCATAACACCTAAGGCGTAAGCAGAATTGATGGTAAAGTTTTTGGACTCCTGTCAAGTACATCCCAACACAACCGGGAGAGCCTGGTACTTAAATATAAATAAGAAAGTAGCTGTTTACTTGGTAACTGGTGTTCCCTCGAGCAAGAAGCCCTTATCTGCCCCGGCTGAGCTGTCAAGCAGTCAGTGTTGACTGTTTCTCAGTGTCTGAGCTGCTAAAGCTCAGACACTGAGCTTAGAAGGATTTGGAACGTCGTAAAATATCAACTATAGTTGCTGCTTCACTTCCTAAAAATCCTGACTAGTTAGTCCTGCAGCTAACAGGTAATCCCAGAGATGGGAGGCTTGCGAGACATAAACGTTTGGCTATTCAGAAATATTCCTGGTTGCAATAAACACTAGAGAATCACAGTGTGAAAACTAAAAGAACACAAACAATTCACTTTTATTAAGGTAACTCTGTTTTAAAAACTTCATTTGGCAAACTACAATGTCTGTTAAACAGCAAATTGAGATAGCAAAACTGAAAAATAAAACAGCCCAATTAATATCTATTTGTTATTCTTTTGGTAATCTATAAATCGTTGCAATATTCACCAATACGTGTAAATAAGTAATCATTGTGCAAGAATATAAGACATATCCCTATTTAATCTACATAATAATTTAACAGAACCTCGCTTAGAAATTCTGAATGCCTTTAAGGATGGCTGAAAACAGAGCTTTACTAATTAAGCAGGCTTAACATCCCAAATTACATCTGTTTATTGCGTTTCTCTCTTTGGAATCCCTTGAAGAAAAAATGTCCATCTCCATCAAATATGGGAATCATATAATTTATGATTCAATTTATGATTCAATACTCTTCCAGAATCAAAGTGTCAGTGACTCAGCCATATCAGGCTTTTTCCCTTTTTCTGTCTGAATCTCAGCACACAACTACCCCAAAGCAAGGTCAGCCCACGTCTGAGCAAACCTCTGGCTCTCCTGCAGCAAAGGAATCAAGCTTTGTGTAAAGATAAATGGCACAACACTGTCATCTAGTGGTCACGAGCTCACCTGGGGGGCCAGATAGACGAAGGATGTGGGAATTGGGAGTTTGCTCTTTTTGTTGGATAATTGCTGATGGGACTAATTGCTATCTTTATTAATGAGGGCTTAATTTCAATGGGGGATTTCCATTTACAATCGCTGTAATGAACAGCTGTTGCGACAAGTAATTTGGATTAATCAGAACAGAAGCGCTGCTGTCCTACTCCCATCTGCGGTCATTTTGCGGCAGACCTTTTCAAGTGCTGTTTTTGTTCCAGGAGACCAGGATACGCGCGTCAGAGAAGGACCCCCACAGTAAGGGTCAGAACATTTGCATCAGCAACCGATACGGAGGGGAGGAGGTCACGCACACTCTGAACACGGAGAGCCGGGAGGACACGCACAGCTGGATGGAGGCCTTCTGGCAGCATTTCTATGACATGAGTAAGAGAATGTTTTACCTTTACAGAAGCCACCTGAAGAGAGTCAAAGAAGCAGTAAGAGGAGCATTTTAACGTTTTTGTTTCTCTCTAAACAGGTCAATGGAAGCAGTGCTGCGATGACTTAATGAAAATTGAACTTCCCTCTCCAAGAAAACCAGCTCCTGTCACACCGAAACAGGGCTCACTTTACCATGAAATGGGTAAGTCCTTACCGGTGCTGGAGATGTAGCTTAATAGACACATTAGATTGTTTTAATTTATATCAGAAAGACAGAATAAAGAGAACGCTCGCTGTGCCTGCACTGCATGTGACTGTGCGTGTTCTTCAGTTACTGGGTGGATGTGCATGAAACACACTGCCATGATTAGATTTTCCCTCTGCAGTAGCTCTAACGTACACTCTGCTTTACGTCTCTGTTCTGTAG
The DNA here is from genome assembly GCA_903067095.1 of Girardinus metallicus. Classification (NCBI taxonomy): domain Eukaryota; kingdom Metazoa; phylum Chordata; class Actinopteri; order Cyprinodontiformes; family Poeciliidae; genus Girardinus; species Girardinus metallicus. Next base: position 9,913 of record CAEGAE010065598.1, on the reverse strand, counting down.
ATCGAGGAGGTCTTATCTCTGATGTGCTGACTCACTCTGTCTTCTTTTTGTTCCTCTTTCACTTTTCCCCCTGCGTTCTGTGATCCTATGGTTTATACTGTTCTGTCTTTCCTTATTTATATTTTTTTATATTCTATCCATTTTTCATCCACTTCTATTGTAAATTTTAATTTCAAACATCATCCTTGATTCCTATTTTTTTTATATATATATTCTTTTCTTGCCTGACCTTTAAACATAAATGACCCTTCTTTAAATATTTTTATCATAACCATCCACACACTTTGAACCTGTATCCTCTCTCTTACTCACCCCCTATCCTCTCCACTCTTTCTGTCTTACCAACCCTGCTCATGGTTTTCTTAACCCCTTCCTGGCAGCCCCTCTTTCAGCGCCCTCCTGTGAGGGTCTTCTGCTGCAGGATAACGCTGTGTCTGCTGAGATTCGTGCTCTGCTCTCGTCCTATTACAATGACAGGTGAAGTAGCAGCTGTAGGGTTTTTGCATAAACTGTGTTGCGGTCTTCAAAAGGATGCGATGAGGCTCCGTTCAGATCTGGCATTAACATACGCTCTGACCAATCAGATGTCGGTGGCTTGCACACAAACAGGACATTAAGAGGAAGCTGAACATCAGTCACCTTAATAATTTTATTTCTGCAGTTTACCTGAGTCACATTTTTTTGGAGTTATTTGCTATTTAAGATTTATTTATTTACTAAGTTTCTTAGTAGATGGGATATGGAAAAAGAAAGGGAACATAAAATGTGTGATTTTAGAAAGCCCAGCGTTAATTTTACAGACACTAAAGATTTCAAACCCTTCAAGAATCCCAACAAGGAGTTTATTTTTGTCAACTTTTAAATGAAAATAATTGTAATTTTAGAGTATTTTTAGTCATCTTTTCACAACACTTCTATAGACTAACTAATAGACCAACTCTGGAATTTGAAGGGAGTCATGTCATATTAGTAATTGTTTCCTTCAGTCTCTCTCGTGGCATTTAGCTAAGCAGTCTCAAACCCAGAGTAATAACGGTGAGGGTCCTATTAGGGTCAGCTTCACTCAGACAAAGTGATGTTGATGCAAAACATGAACAGAACAACATTTTTAAAAGCTGTGTTTCTACACACTGTGATAGAAAGATTTGAATGTAGTGTAAGAAACTAATTAGGAAAAAATCTGTGTGACTTTGCATAATTTGAAATAAAATCCAAAAAAACTTTTGTTTTGTAAAAACAACAAAAACTTTGACTGGTTTCTTACACAGTTTTTCACTTCTTCATCCAAACACAGTTTAAAAACTGTCTCAGACTAAAATTTACGTAACATAAATTGACAATGACCTTACATCGTCAAATATTTCGCAGTACTTTGCGAAATATTTATCAAATAATAATCTAAAATTTCAATGCATTTACAGGGATTTTTGGTGAACTTTAAATAAATTGGAAGGTAGAAGAAATAATACACATTGTCTTCACATTTATTTTTAAAAATGGAAATGTATCATTTCACCAATTACTAAATGGAGTCGATCTGAATGTAATTCAAATATACATGCAGCTGTTCTGTTTAGACTTTCAAAGTTTATTTAAAAAAAAACGTATTAGATATTTGAAGTGGACATTGAATATTGAGCTGTAGATGCCTGGGATACAATATCCTGACATATCTTTTCCATGAATTTGTGTTTTTCAACGTTTGTCATCAGCCAGCATCCAGAAAACTGAAGTGCAGGGTGAGAGTCATGGAGTGGTTGAAACTAACAGATTCTGCACATCACCCTAAACGCACCTTCCTGATTTATTTCTCAGTGTGACATGGTGGCGACAGCATTATGTTGGAGCATCATTAACAGTGTGTAGAGTTGCTGATATGATCGATGCGGCTAAATACAACCATAACCATACAGGCAGCTGGGGTAGAATTAATTAGATAACAGCATATTCACATGCTGGAATGGTCCAGTCAAAGTTCAGACCTAAATGTATCTCTCCATCCTATTTGACTGAGCTTAAACTATTTTGGAAAGAAGAATGGACATACTTCATTAAACTCAGCATTTTGACTTTAAACTCAGAATACAACACAGTTTTGTGCTACTTTGCATTAACCATTCATATAAAATTCCAATAAGTACATAGACGTTTGTGGTTGCTATGTTGCAAAACCTGAAAAATCTACTACCCAGCGTCTTGATTAATTTTGCTGCTTTTGTTCTGCAGTTATTGAATCGTCCGATGACCTCAGCAGCACCGTGTCCGACATCCTGGCCCGGAGAATGCAAGAGCTGGAGCTCCGCAGCCAGCTGGGCACGTCTCCCACCTGGATGTCTGTGTTTGAGGAGAACAGTCCGAAAAGCACTGGCTTCCCTGTCCGTCCGTGTACCTCCCACCTGTCTGGCCACAGCCCTCACTCTCCTCATTGCCTTCCCTCTCGGAGCCCCGTGAGCCCGCACCGCTACCCGCAGCCCGGTCTGCTCTCCTCTGACGCAAGCCTGACGTCGGACAGTGACAGCCATTGCAGCACCAGCCCGTGCTCTCACCGCCATGGCTGGCCTGAGCCGTCGTCAAACTTCTCGCTTTTGTCCTCCTCGCCCTCTCGCCTGAGGCCGCGCACTCTCTCTTTGGACGCTAAGCTCAGCACCCTCCGGGGGCGAGGGTACGGAGGCGGAGGGGCCTTCCAGTGCTCCTGCCAGCCTCCTTCCTCATCTCTGCTCGCGCCTCACCCCATCTCCTCCCGCTCGCCTCTGTCGCAGCGCAGCGCGCAGACCACGCTGTCCTGTTCCAGCTCCACCTCCAGCAGCAGCTCCAGCAACAGCGAGGGCAGCCACAGCCCCGAGTCGTCAGAGGGGGGTCCATTCTCCAGGCCCTCGCCGGCTAGACGTAGCCTGAGAAACCTACGGGCCAGGCTCGATCCCCGTAACTGGCTCCAGAGTCAGGTGTGAACTTATTTCCTAATGGACTTTTTTTTTTTTTTTTTGCTTGTTTGTTTGTTTAAACATACACATTAACAGGCTTATTATGTGAACTAAACTCAAGGATGTGTGCAGCTGCCTTTTACAGGAAACGGTGGCTTAGAGAAGACCTGCGTGAGTCAAACTGGAAAATTCGTTTTTTTGTTGTTTTTTTTAACCCAGAAGATGGTGACAATCTCTGCAGGAGCTTCTGGGTCCCCACAGTCTATAGGATGGGAGACAATATGTTTGCTTTCAGAAATTACATTGATGATGCTGCTTTGGAGAGAGTAAGCAAAAAGCTAAAGAAATGCTTTACGCTGCACACTGTTCAAACTCTTAATGTGATCTTGAAACTGGAAAACATGTTATTTTCCCCCTTTTTCCATCCTTTCTATCCACTGAAACATCATTTTAAGGTAAAATCTCTCTTGTTGTCCCAGTCATACTTTATCTGAATGTAATGTATTATGTTATAAAATGTGAAGTGTTTCTGCTGCGGGGGGTCTGTGACTTGGAGCAAAAGAGCACTTCACAGGAAAGATTTTTATATTTATGATTTCATTAACAGATACACATAGTAAAACACGGGTGGTGGCAGCATCATGGTGTGGGGAGATTTTTCTTTAGCAGGGACAACAGGTTGCAAAAAGACTTGAGTGGAGGTTCACCTTACCTTTCAGCAGGACAATGACCTTAGAAGTACAGTGGGAGCTACATTATTCAGGGACGACAAGGTGCAAGATTTTAAACAACATACACCGTTTGTGCAGTTTTGCTCCCCAGCGATTCTGCTCATTAGGTTGATGAGAAGTTAACGTTTGTGACTCCTGCTTCAGTGTACTTACTTATTTACACACCAGAAGAGTGTTTTAAAACAACTATGCAGCATTTTGTTCTATTGGTTAGATGTTGAACTACCTGTGATCATACTAACGGTGAATTTGGGGAAGTTAAATGCAGGTGTTTATATTTACTGTATTGGTTCTGACTGACATTTTCAGAATTGAAAAAATTAACTCTCTGCTTTGGGTTTTACCTTTATCTGCACATCACTGGAGGGCTGCCATCAGAACCAAGTGGTTGTAGTCGAAGTAAAGTATCAATAGAAAACCCCAATCCAAACTCAATGTCATGCTGCACTGGCACCCTTGCAGTACATTGCAAGGTTTCGGTGTGGCGTTTCCTGCCTGTGAGTCTAACGGTAAAATCCAAAATAAGCCACGACTCCATTAATATCAAATACATGAAAATCTTTAGATGTCGGCTCCGTTTTGGAAACTTTTTCTTTTACATACCAGCTATAGGATTGTAAGTGCAGGCTTCGCGTCACATTTCCACCCCTATATTTTTCTTAACTGCAATTGTCCTCACCATTTCTTTTTTTTTTGTTTGTTTTTACATGTTTTGAATTAACCAAATTTCAAATGGGAGTTTGTGACTATCGGTGGATCCCCCTTTTTTTTTTTTTTCCACATCTGTCAATCATTGTGAGCTCATATTTACTGAGATATATCGAACAACCATTTGTTACTGTAAATTATTTTGTAAGTTAACAAATAAACCTCACTCTGTCAAATTTGTTAATAACGATTAACACTGTTAAAAGTCTCCCTCTTTTGCAGGTTTTGTGTGTCCCACATATACAGCATCTGTAAAAGGTTGAATATAAAATGAGAAATGTCACATTTAAATAATATAACGTTAATTAAAATAAATGTTTATAGTTTTAAAACTATCACAGCTTTGCGCATCTGTATTTGTCATTCAAAAACGCATAAGCATGGTAGTAGCAGCATCATGCTGTGGGTATGCTTTTTTTCCCAGCAGGGAAGAGAGGAAGATGATCACTTTATGGGAAAATTGATGAAAGACTCTTCGTCCTATTGGATAATGGGCCTGAACGTACAGCATCTAGATTTTTCTATTTAGTACACAGATTAACATAGAATATGGTGGTGGCAGCATCTTGCTGTGGGAATGGTTTTAGTTGGCAGGAATGGAACCTGGTCAAAAGGATATTAAGCAAATTACAGGGGAATCTCAGAGTTGGAGGTTTGGAGCAGCAGTTCTCCTCTCAGAGTTCCCACAGTCTGGGAAATATGGAGCTTGATTTAAATACTTTCCATGTCTGGATATGTTTGAAAAAACAACAATGTCAGGCACCATTCTGTCCATCTGCAGTATTTATCTGTTTATCCATCCAATTATTCATGCATCCATAATTACTTAGCAGGAAAGTGTAAACTGAATTGTAATCTATCAATCTAATTAGCCAAAAAGCATCTGGAAGTTTTATAACAAAGTGAACCTCATTTGGGAATCAGTAGCAGTTTTTATGTTCACAAATGCTCTCTAGTCAAAGTTTCAATTGCTTTGCAAAAAAAAGTACCAGTATTTTCTATGTCTGCAAAGCTGGAAGAGGCAGACCCCACAAGATCCATGGCCGCAATTAAAGCAAAAGGTGGTTATAGAATGTACTGTACAGCGGTATGGACTACAATAACAAATGTAACTTTTGATCAATCACATGAAATCATAAAATGTGCTGAAGATTGAAGTAGTAATGTGACAAAAATGGAAAGAAAAGGTTAACACTGAAGGACATTTTTGCAATGCAGTGGGCACTAAAAGTCTAATCTAACCTTCGTAGTCATCTGCGTCACCCTTTGCATCCTTATTACGAGAGCTTTCCACGGAAATGTTGCCCTCAGTACATCATCAATCAGTTGTTTGGTCAAATGCTTCATTTCACTCCAATGCTTCAAATCCCAGTAGAGATGCCCACTAATATAGTCAGGCTGAGCAAAGACTTTATTGTCAGAAATTTCATAGCAAAGCCATAGATAAATAACAGTACAAAGCACAATTACAAACATAGGAGGTAGTCACTGCTGGGTCTTCACTGCGGACTGCATAGAGAAAAGCTATGGCCATGCTGACTGAAATGTCACAGAGAAGAACCCAAAGCTCCCTGTTTTCTGTTTGTAGTGCACAGCTGTACTATCGTTGTGCTATTATAAGTTCACATTTGCTTAAAATACATTTAAAAAAAAACACACCTAAAGTCATACCAACACCAACATTCACATACTGATCAATACATTACAGAATAACACTTTTAATACTTTATATTGTGTACTTCATAGGAAGCTATTGACTCAAGTGAGATATTTTATATAGAGTTTGGCAATTAAAGTTCTGTTAAATTACATGTTTTATCATTTTAGGTCCTCCACATTGAAGCATCTTTCTGTGTGCGCTTGTGCTTCCCCAGCTTTCGCCATCCACTCGCATTAGCAGGCACAGCGAGGGTTGGACGCCCGCAGAGCCAAACCGGACAGCGTTCTCCAGACAAGCGTAGAGAACTTTGCAGGGCACGTTCCGGCTCTGCTGATGTACGCGGATGAGAGTCGATGGAGTCGCTTTGCGCCAAAAGTGTTGTAGTGTCCTGGGAGGACTTGGTCAACCTGGTGGATGTAACAGTTTGTGAGCTTTGGGAACAAATTATAGAGTGAAACTAAACACACTTCTAGGAGGGATTACGCACTTGAACTAACTGGCTTGGAAACAGCGTAATTCCTTTGAAGCAGTGTCAAAGCAGCTTTAAATGTTCATCTGCTAGCATGTAAAAAAAAAAAAAAAAAGCATGATGTGTTTTAGTGTTACCTGCTCGCTGTCCACCAGCCCAATCAGACGCTCGCAGCTGCTGATGTAATCGCTGACCTGGCTGTAGGGCAGCCAGTCAATCATGGCGCCATCGTACACAACGTCTCCGCTGAACAGCAGCTTATTGTCGTGGTCGTGGAGGCAGATGCTGCCCCGAGAGTGACCCGGCATGTGAAGCACCGTCAGCTGTCTGTCACCAAGGTTAATAACATCCCCTAGACAGGAGGAGGACAGAGAGATGCTCAAGTTATTGATGCACAGGCATAACTCTACAGTAGGAGCAGCTTACAACTCAAAGGGCATTGATGCCCCTTGAACTTTGTCACGTTACAGACACAAATTTCAATGTGTGTCATTGGAGTTTTATGTGATAGATTCACAGAAAGTGGCAGGTGATTGTGAAGTACAATAAAAATGGTACAGAGTTTTCAAATTTATATGCACATAAAAATAAAAAAAAAATTCAACAAGCACTTGAATTCAACATCTAGAGACTGAAGGTTTTGTCAGCGCACTTTTAGATTTAGTCGGTCTGGACTTTGACCTGTCCGTTCAAACACATGACTATAATTTGATCCAAACCAGGATTATGCAAGATTTCTGCTTCAGAGAGCCATTTTCACCCCTTTCTTTTCTAATTAAACTCTATACAAAGCCACAAAAAGCACATTGCTAATGAAATGTGTTTTTTCTACTGAATAAAAAAGAATTGTGCAGGCTACTGAAAAGACATAAGAAATCTAAACATAAGAGGACGTTGGCAATTCCACTTATCTGCTTTCTTTTTTCAAGCAATGTTAATTTTCTGTTGGTTTTTGGAGAAAGTCTTCATAAACCATTATACAAATGCAGGCCAATTATTTTTTCAATATTGTCTTTTGCAGTGTTGAGCACACTTACACACACATAGCCTGTTTTGTTTAATATAGGGCTTCAGTGCATGTAAAACAAGTCATTGGATAGTTATATAAGCATGCTATTTAAATATAATTTTTAAAGTCTTTATTCATTTTAGTCAAAATTATAAAGAAACTGAAAATTCACATCAGAAGCGGAATGCTGATCTAAACCACTGCATTGTCACTAAAATACACGAGGGTTTATGGTTGTAAATGTTAAAGGAGCTGAAGGTGGTATGAACATATTTTGTATTCAGATTAAATGTCTTTTAAAATTTGCCTGACCCTCATGTTCCCTCTAGCCCTTATCTTGTGCAGCGTCTGAAGCCTTCCATTTGGTATTGATTTCATCCAAACCAGGTATGACTTGCACAGTTTGACCAAGGGTGAGGCTGGCATGCCATGCAATAAGATATACCAACTGCACTGCACCAAGTGGCTCTGACACAGCAGGGATTATTTTTGAATATTTACTGGCCACATAGAAACTATACTCTGAAAGAATGGCAGTGATGAAATGTAACTGAAGTAACCTTCAAGAGACTATTTACTTGTAGGGAAGACCACCAAAGGCAGTGATATTGCAACAGTACGCCTGTTTGTTCAGAGCCTTACACAGATTTATTCTGCTCAATAATTGCTGATGTTGGATATCTACTTTGTGCAAATGTAAATGAAAGCAGGTGGATGCTGCGACAAAGTAAACCTGAATACCAGAATTCAGGAAGTGTGCCCAGTCTCTGCTTCCATTCTTGGAAGAACCATCAAAGTGATCAACACTCTGGCTATAAATAGAACAGATATGTAGATAAGGGATAGCAGCTAGAAACAAGAAAAATGACTGATCTCTAGGTTTGCTTGGGAGACTCAAGAATCGGACTTGTCCAACTGATTTTGAAAATTGGCATTGACATTTTACGGTTTACCATAATATTTTACTCGTTTTAAATGCAGAGACTAGTTGTGATAAAGCTTTGTAATAATGATCCTTCCCACTGTTGCCTCAGACAGGTATACTGTATAGTACATACTGTATTGTACATACTATACTATACTTTACATACTATACAGGTATTCTGTATAGGTTTAGTGCAGGTGTGAATATGGACAAATGTAACAATTCAATGTTGGACTTTTGCCAGTTTTACGGTGACTCGGGAAGGCCTTTTTCAAGCCCATGCTTTTCCCTGCATGCATCATTCCAGGTGTCTGATCTCAGATCCGCACCCCCCATCGTGAGGCTTAGCATCTCCTACCCACCCTCCTGCAGGATGTGTGTGGGCTGCACAGCCTTGACTTTGTAGTGTCTCGCCCTCCATCCCGGACTGGGAGCCACGGCTATCTCCCTGTCGCTGAGCCAGGTAACCGTCTCGAAGTTGTCCCCGTTCGCCAGGGCATCGACCTCCGCGCTGTGGACGCCCACCTGTTGGAACTGATGTAGACCCCCCGAGTGGTCGAAGTGGGCGTGGGTAGCAATCGCCAGCAGCGGGTTCTTCCTCTGCGGGTCTTTCCCGAGCAACCCGTTGGCGTCGATGTACTCAGGTAAGCTCCTCAAACCCAGACCCGTGTCTATGACCACGTCCTGGTGGGTGCCGCGGAGAAGCCAGATGTTGGCTCGGTTCTCCGACTGGTAGAATCGCTCCTGGATCCAGAAGAGTCCGTCTCCCAGCGACTTGTGGGCGTACCAGTCGGCTGCAGACATCCCCAGTCATGCAGTAGTCCAGCTTATCTTCAGCGGGTATTGTGCCGTCAGGAGAGGTGTTAGCAGCCTTGTAGCTGGCGGTGATATGTTGTCATTTAGGCTAATGTGATGGTTGCTACAGACACACCCGTCCAAAGAAAGCGCATGCTCATTGGTCAGATGTGCGAATGACGCTATACTTCCTCTGGATACTCATTGGATGTAGTTAAACCCCGCCTTCCATTGAGTCACACAAGTTAAAGCTACATTTACGCATGCTGTCATAGTGATGGGAATTCCGACTCCTTTTAAGGATCCTGGTCACAAGGCTCTTTAGGGTGTTCTCTAAATTCTACTTCTAACATGTAAATGTATCCAAAGTTTTTATGTTTACTGTTTTTGCCCACAATACAATCATATAAACTTCAGAGTTTATATTGTTAGAGCCAGCAATAGAAATGAACAGATGTCAGTTTCAAAAATACTTTCAAATAGTCTATAGTTCTGATCACTTTACAAGTTTTATTATTGCAAAAGTAGGTCCCACATTGCTAGTTGCTCTGAAAGCTAATGGAAAATGGTCACACTACACTTGCAAAATAAAGCTGATACTCTTTTCACATATTTTTTTTTTGTTGCTTTTATAGGATGCACAGTGTATTCAGTGTATATATATATATATATATATATATATATATATATATATA
>CAEGAE010065590.1:0-20137 GCA_903067095.1 Girardinus metallicus | reverse complement strand
TATATATATATATATATATATATATATATTTTTTTTTTTACAAATAATAATAAAAACTTTAAAAAAGTCTGTGTATTTTTTAAATCAGGAGGGTGAACCCCTTCCAAAGTCTCAAAATGTTCCTTGAAGTTCCCTTGACCCTCATTGTCGCCCTGTGTTTAGCTTTATCCGTCTCCTGATTAAGTAGGACCCACAGCATGATGCTACCACTGTGTGGATGTTGTGTCCTGAATGTGCAAAACAAAAGTTCAGCTTTGTGCCAGAGCACCTTCTTTATATGGCATGTCAAAAGCTGCAAACAGAAACTGTTATTTTTTTTCCCAATTGTGCTTTCCTTTTCCACACAGTGCATATTTGTGAAGAATTGCCCTGTTAACATATTATCCCATAAGTTGAGAATTACAGCACAGTTGTACCCTATTCTGCTGTACTCATACGTTTGGAATATTGCTTCCAGAAACCTAATCCTGCTTTAAACTTCACTACAACTTTATCCTTTATAAACACGGCTAATCTGTGTGTAGCGAACAGTCTAAATAACAATAAGAAAATAAAATAAAATGAAAAGATCACTGCTCTTAGATGAGATTTATTATGGCAATTTAAAATAAAAAGCTGTAACACAAAACTGTTAAATTTAATAGCCCTTGTAAAGGCGACATCACAAATGTTCAAACTATAGTAACTAATTGCGGATTCTTTGATACACACACCATGCAGTTAAACTCATGTCTCTCCCTAAGAAAGCTCAATTAAGAATGTAATCTATGCATTAACTATGTAGAGTTTTCTGTTTATGCTACATCAAGAGATCCTGTCTGTTCTTAGCCAATGCAAATTGATTAATCTTGCTTCCATTCCAACTCAACTCAATGTGTGGCCTTCATTAAGCACGCTGTACAGGAGTTCTAAGAATCCAGTCTAGTGAAATATTTTCCTTCAGGCACTTTCATTTAGTCCAATCGCAGGCATCCACTCTTGTTCTCACCTCCACCTCTTTTGTTTTCTTTGGAACCACCCAAAACAAAGCAGACAATATCTTTGCAGCAGAGTTTCAGAGAATCTGTAATGGTTTCATGTGAAAGATTTTGTGTGTGTGGCCATGTTTCCAGTCAGTCTAGTGCAACAACTTAAGGTCTCGCAACATAACTTTATTGTTTATGATTAATCTGGAGATTTTTAAGCATTTTAACTGAGCCTCGGTTCATTAAAGCAGCTCAGAATAATATTGCTTTTATTTCCCCCATACACACAATAAAACAACTAAAGAACCATCATCAGAATATTGTTATTAAACGTAGCAACTAAGTATTTTGCAAAAATGAAACCGCTACCGATGCAAGTTACTGATTAATTCATCGAAAGTTGACTAATCATATTGATCAACTAACAATTAACCAATAAGCGACTATTTAAAAAAACAAAAAAAAACAAACCCTGGATGTTTCTCTTTTATGGAAAGGGTCAACTGTCTTCCTGGAAAACAACAAGGGCTAACTTTTCATAATATGCTTGATTAAAAAAAATAACAACAACAACAAAAAAAAAAGACAATGACTTAAGGAGCTTGCCGAGTGTTTATATTTCAAAACAGAGCCACATAAAGTGTTTCTTGCATCCCATACCAACTCTATTTAGACAGTTTCTCTTTCCCATTCTGGTATGGTGGTCAAACTACAGCACTAAAAGAAGGTCTAAGTGAAAGTTATGAATTGATTGAAAATAATTTTGATCTACTAAACTAATAATCAACAATTAATCGCAAGTCAATTGTCTGCATCCCTAGAAACAGCCCCCCCACCCCAAAAATAGTCAATTAGCAGTAGTTCTCATGAAATTGGAGAGAAATTAGATTTACATTTTCTTCAAGGTCAAATAACATGACCAATATAATAACTATAAAAATACCCACTTTATCATTGCCATGATCTAAAGTCACATAAGAATCACAGAATATTGTGATTTTATTTTGATCTATTTTAAAAGGATGCAGTTTTAACAAGCTGATTTTAACTGGGTAAGTCGCTGAGGAACTTAGCAGGCGACTGCAGTCAGATTAACACACATGCTGCTTTTAGATTGCCAAACAGTGGTACCTGATGGGAGGGACACCTTTAGTTTCCACACCATGACTGTTTGTGTTTGTCCATACTGTAAATAGTTCCTTGTAGAACTGAATATCTTGATAAGTGAAGGAAGAGTGTACAGTTCACCAGCAGTGGGCAGGTAGGGGGACATGCTGTGTTATGCCATCTTCCATACAAGTAACAGACAGCTTAGGTCACTCTGGTATCACATTAAAAAGATAAGGATCAAGTCATCTTCAATTAAACATTGTTCTTTATTATAAAACCAAGGTCCTTCTAAAGAAAAGAAAAAAAAATAGGGCTTAGCCACACCACAATGAACTATGTAATAATGTCTGAGCAAAGTTTTAAAAGACTTCATTTAAAAAAAAAAAAAAAAAAGAAAGAAAGTTGTACAGTGTGCCGTTTAAAACACAGCTAATATACAGGTATCATCGTCACTGGGAGGATCCTGGAGTTTCTATCTTTAATGTCAACTTATTCGGGCCAGGAAAAGAGTTCACGTTCATTTCAAAACTTCAATACTATCCATTTTTTTGATGGAGTGGAGAACTGTAGAAAATTTTATCTAGCTCATCAAACTCTTAGAAAGCCCATGATAAGTTATGCAATGCTTTGTGTCCTGGATAGTGAACTAAAGCTGATTGTCAAACTGGATAAACTGAGGCAGGCTCTCTTACTTAATGTAATTATGTCGTCCACTACGTGATAAACAGATTAAGCACCGCAGTGGTGTCTCGGATAGACACGTTGAGAGTTTTAGTTGTTGTTTTGTCACTGAAGCCGAACAAAGAAGAGGACAACTCAGAGCCGAAGAGATGCGTGGCGAGATAATTCACCCCTTCATCTGTTATTGCGGCTCTTGCTGCTCACTTCAAGCTAACGGGCTTCCATTATCTCCGGTAGACTGGAGCTCGCAGTGAACCGTAACAGTGTGATAACTATCTTTTTTCATCTCCAGACACGACACCTACCTTGGTTGCAGAAGTAGCTCCACAGTTTTGCGAAAATCAGGCCCATCGTTCTGATCGGTTTCGGGGTGGTCGGCTAACAGCAGCCCTTTAGCTTCTCTCCGCTCCCTGCTTGTCCACACCGTGCGGCGGCGGCGGTCCGAGCCTGGCTGCGGTAGTTAAGACTAACTGCACATTTTCTCTACAACAAAGCGCCTTCCCAAAAACAAAGACTCCATGCGCGTCCGTTTCTTTAAAATATACCCAACGAGAGGATGAATAATGTAATAAATAGTTACTGAAAAAAATGCAAGACACAACAAATCGGACAAACGGCTGTTAAACGGAACGATACGTCCACACAGCTGGGTAGGACTTCTGCCAGTTAGCTGCTCACAGAAGAGCAATCCGACAAATCACTTATCAGCGTGTTACGTGATGACGTAACACTACTTACGTTTGATTTTTTTCCCCCCTTCGTCTATGTTCGGTTTTTACAGTCAAAAACACATTTTAAAACATATAGATGCAACTTTGTTTATAAATATTGAAATTGAAATTAAATTAGTATTTTTTTATTTCGAGTAAATCTGAGTGCAGAATCTATTTGACGATAGGTTTCTTTTTAATTAAAATGTGAAAACATACCTTCAAAACAAACAGCCACGTTATTATTATTATTATTATTATTATTATTATTATTATTATTATTATTATTATTATTATTATTATTATTATTATTATTAGATATTTTCCTCCCATATAACCAGACGGGCTCCGTAGAATCCTACCCGGAAATATCCTACCCCGTAATGAAAAATGACATAGATGAAATATGTGTAAGTACATTCAGGAATGCGTTGAAACTGAAACAGGCTTTAAAACTTTTGTAATACTACGACAGAAGTGGGGTGGGAGGAATGTTTTTTGTCATGTGACTTTCTCAGTGACGTATGCGGAAGTAGTAGTCAAAACAACCAGATCAGAACCATGCCGTAAGTATGGAATTACAAGTTTCGGTAAAGGTTTTCTGCTTAAAATCAGTATTAATGCTAATTTTATGAGCGTTGACAAAAAGCGAACTTGCTAAACAGGTCAGAGGTGTCGGTCGTTATATCATTACCTTAGAGCCAATTTATTTTTACAAAAATCAACATAACCATTGAACATATCGTTTTTGAATTATGTATTGGGAGTCATTCAAAGCAGGAGTCATTTATCACAGTCAAGTCTCTGATAGATTGCCAGAAAAGTCTCCAGGCAGTGATTGTTATCAGTATTTCAGATATGTCCAACAGCATTTTTGTCCAGTTTCTTTTAACAGAATCACGTCCTGATGCACACAGGAGAAATGTCAGTCTTTCCAAAAATCTCCCTGAAGCCAGAAGTGACAGAATATCTTAGAAATGTCTTCCTAAACAAAGAGGTAAGTATTTTTTTGAAAACAGATTATAATCTTAAATTGTGAGCTTAAGCACGCTATGCCTTAGTTGTGTTTTTTTTTTCTTATTTTTACATAACATTCTGCTTGCAACAACACATGCAACAACTGCCATCTTATGTAAGAGATAATTGTTTAAATTCAATTATATTGGCAGTCTCTTGAGCACAAAACTGCCTGTTTAAGTTTATGGAACATTATCACTGTCTGATTTAATTCCAGACTTTGACTAGGCCATTCCAAAACCTTTGTTTTGTTTCTTGGAAACATTGAGATTTAGAGTGGCTCGTGCACTTTGGACCATTATCCTACAGCAATAGCAAAGTACACATGAGCTTAAGGCCATGAACTGATGGCCCAAATGTATTAGAAATCATCAATATATGTTTTGGGGAATTGTGAAGTGATTGTTTGTATTTATTTATTTTTTGGTTAGAGTTCTTTTTAGTCCTTCCTGGATAAGTTTTCAGTGCACTCTTGGGAGTAAGTTTGATGGCTTGCTACTCTGGGAAGGTTAACTTATCCACAAATGTTTTCTCCATTTGTGGATAAAGGCTCTAACTTTGGTGTTCAGTTTAGTCAATAGGCGTGTTAATAATAAGGCATGGGTGGGATCAGTGAAAACGTGTGTAATAATCACAGATAAAGCATGATTTAAGAATGGGAGGCAGATTGCATTTTTAAAAAGTATCCAATATGTTCTGATGTTTTCGTATCATCATTTGAAAACAGCTTTTGGTATTTACTCAGGTTTCTGGTTTGTTATTAAAATTAGTTTAAAATATATTTGTTAGAGTTAAATGGTGCTATAAAAATCTATAAATGCTGTAACAATTGCCAATTATGGCAGTGATAGCATCATGATTGGGGCCTGCACAAAGTTGATAGAATTATTTGAAAAGCCTCCCTAATTCTTCAACTTCAACTCCAACCTGGAGCTGGATCAGAATTTTGCAGCCATTACAATCCAAAGAACCATTACAACCTATTTAGAGCCATAAATGTAACATGAACTTGTGAAAAAATCCAACTTCTGACAATTTTTGATTTATGTCAACTATAGGAAATATATTGTCATTTTTAAGGAACCTTTAAAGAACATTTTATGTTTATATTTAGGCTTTGAAATAAAGAGAATTGAAGAATTAGCTATGGGATGTTATTTGTGGGAAAGGATGCAATAAATTTTCATTGTGAAAACTCAATGCAATTGTTCAATGAAAACCTGCTAAAATCAGATTTTTTTATTATTTCTAAATTTAAAATATCAGTTGGCCATTGTAGAAGGACCAAAGAGGCATCTTTGCCTCTCGAACTGCAGATTGCAGACCACTGAGCGACAAGGTTGACATTTAGACATGATGAAATTTTCCTGCAGAACATTGATTCTAAACACAAATTATCCATTATTTTAGAATGGAAACACTAGGGTTTAGCAAGTAGCCTGACCTCAACCCGGTTGAAAATGTATTGGACTATGTTAAAAACTCTGAAACCATGCTAACCCACGGAACTATCTGTTCTGAAAATAAAGTGTTTCTCATGTTGGTTGTAAATTGTTCAGGTGTTAGCTGCTGTGGGTCCCCAGGAGGCAGAAAGTCGTTTCCAGAAGCTGCTCACATGTTTGTCTCACCCGCCTTCTTCCACATGTGTGCGAGGCAGCACTCACCTGGCTCCTCTGGAGGATATCAGGCTCAGTCTGGAGAAAGAGCTCAAGAAGGTGAGCAAGGTAATTTGTGTGTATTAAGGTTTCACTAGAGTCACAGATGAGAGACTTATTATTATTTCTGAAGCAGCAGAAATACGGCTCGTCAGCAGAAGAACCGTCTGTCCAGATTGCTCCACACCCACGAATCACAGATGTGCTGCTACTTCCTGTTGACGGCCCGAGGTATGCGAGGAATGCCGGGACATAATTCTGAATGTCTCTGCAGCTCACACTCAACTCCAAAACCTCAGCTTGGAAATGAAATAAGTAGCTATAGAAATACATGTAAGAAATGCATGTGTTCCTTTGAATCCTCAGGGCGGTGGAGCGGCTAAGCTCTGAGTTGGTGGTGGGCGCTCAGTGTGGCAGCGCCGTACTCAGAGGAGCTCATGTCTTTGCCCCAGGGATCGTGGCCAGCCCCAAGTGTAACACAGCTGTATTTAATATCACTTCAACTGTCTTCCTTATGTCCTCCAGCAGCTCTTCATGTTGTGTTTTTGTCTTCAGACATGAAGGCAGGAGACATGGTGTCGGTCTTCTCCGATTTAGAAGGAAGGTGCACTCGTGGAGCGACAAGCTTCCAGGGAAACAAGGTGTTTGTGGGGAATGGAGTTGCCGAGATGGATCGCTCGGCCATTTTCGCCACTGAAACCCCGGCCAGGTGGTCGAATGTTTTCTTTTTTTAACCAGTAGCAAGACAAGAAAGTTTCAGGATAATGTGAATGATATGAGAAGAAGATTGCAGAATAACTCTGTTGGGTTGAGATTTTATTGTAGATTTAAATGCATCTAGAATTTTATGAGAGCTCTGCCTAAAATGTCTTAATACTTGGGCAGTGGTTCTATACTAAATAAACACACTATATTTTTTGTCAGATTTCTATCTCTAAAAATATAAAAAAAGGATAATGTTCCTTCCACTTATTTATCTGGTACTTCTTATTACACAATTTTTCTCCTTTAGCTACTAAAACAAGTTATCTTTTAACAGAAATAAAATAATAAACTGAAGTGTAATCATTCTTTAGACATGAATAAATAATTGGCATTTTTTGCTGTCTGGTCTTTAGTTGTTTTCACTATTTATAACTCAGACAATTTTTTAATAGAAAACTGAGTTTATTTTAATTTTGCTAGACATCCCGACTTGCAACACATTTTAAAGCCGTAACACAACCATTATAACTATTTAAGGAGGAAATGTAATTTTTGCTATATCCAAGGAAATAAATACTAGATACAACACACTTCATCAGAAAGCAGAAATGTTTATATCTGTACACCAGTGCTCATAAGGGTCTCCATGGTGACGTGGTTTTCCAGAGGTGTGGGTGTTCGGATGGTGGATCCACTTTACAAGACTCCCTCCTTCGACGGTGTTCTGCCCAGCATGGTGTTCCTGCAGGTATTTCTGTCAAAGCCTATTAAAGTGAGGATGATAAATTGGTCATCTGATAAACTCAGGCAGAGTCCAGACTTTATTTAATAAAGCCTATTAACTTTCTTGTCACCAGTTGAACCTGCTCTGCATAATCTGCTAACGTTGCCTTTTTTTTTTTGCAGAACCTTCCCTCTGTAGTGGTGGGGCATGTGCTCGCGCCCCAACCTGGAGAGCGGATCTTGGACATGTGTGCTGCCCCTGGAGGGAAGACGTGCCACATTGCTGCCCTCATGGAGGATAAGGTACTGTGGTAGTTTTTGATGTGGACTCTTTAAGTAAAAAATGTATCCTATACATCTTTCCGCTCCTCAACAAGTTTTCTGTTGCTTAAATGTCAATGAATGAAGAGTGGGCACCCCCTGCTTGTTGCTGATATTTTAGAGAAAGGGTAATGGGCTTTGTGTGGGGCTTCACAGTTTTTTGCCAACATTTTCACATATTTAGAGTATATAGTTATTAGAATTGAAGTCCTCCTTGACTGTCCCACACAGGGAGAGGTTGTGGCCTTGGACAGAATCCGAAACAAGATCGACCGCATTCGTCAGAACGCACAAACGCTGAGTTTGCAGAGCATCAGAGCTTTCTGCTTCAACAGCACTCAGGCTGTTAGTGATGAGCCAACACAGGAAGCTGAAGGTAAACCATGATATCTTTAAGCCTTTTGTGTGTTTCTGGTTGAGTTAAATAACAAGCAGTGAACTTTTCCCGTCACTCCAGGACCTCCTTTCCCTCCGGAGAGTTTCGACCGGGTTCTACTGGATGCTCCCTGCAGCGGCCTGGGTCAGCGGCCCAACATGGCCAGCACCTGGAGCCTGAAGGAGATCTGCTCCTACCCGCCGCTGCAGCGCAAGTTGTTTCAGGCTGTAGGGCTTACTACACACAGATACAACACTTCTGTCAGTTACTCATTTTTACCTGTAGAGGACAGCATTGGACACTAATCACGTTTAAGCGAAACAAAAAGCTTCTGAAGAATGCCAAACATGTTTCCTTCTGGCTGAAAGAAGCAAACTCTAAATCTAATATTTTTTTTAAGTCTGTTCTCAAGTTTTATTAAGATATTAGTTCTTTAAGATTAGTAATTAGATTCGGGCTACTTTTTGTAATTACATTTGGTGTCTAGATAGAAAATAGCTGCTCATGAACCATTTTTTGTTGACGCATGGAAAAATGTTCACTTTCCATATGGGTAAGATGATTTCTCTGAAGATATATTCATCCAATCTAAGACATATTTGACAAGTGAGAATAAAACCATTTATGAGACGCTAAGACTTGGTTACCTTTAAGTCTTATGAAGCAACATTATCAAAGACATTTTAGGAAGTTTTTAGAATCTAAAGCAAGTGTTTATGCTTAAATCAGCCATATTTTAGTAATGTTCAAACATTTGTTTTTGTGTTAAAACTATTGTTTCCTTCTGATGTTTGTTAATTTGTAAAATTTCCCAATTTCTGACTGAGGGGAAAACTGAAAATTATGAGTAAGGGTATAAAATTACTCCAAATATTGGAGCATATTGTCTGATTTCTTAAATTTAGCCGACTACAAAAAGTATCTTTAGGTAAACATTTAAGATTTTCAATGCTCCCAACAAGCTACATTTAATTGCAAAATAATTCATACACTTTAAATTTTTTCACAATCTGTTAGATTGCAACAGGAATATTTGGTGAGGGTTTTTATGATAGCACAAAATAAAGTAATGCATAATTGCGAAGACACAAAATTTCACCTCCAAATAAAATGTGGTTTAATACTTTAGAATGCCTCTTAACTTATAACCGTCTAATTTAATCTCACTATAAATATAGCAATTGTCTAAAGTTGTCAGTGGTTTGTTAGAAGACATTACTGAATAAACAGTAAAGACTGAAAGAATGGTGAGAAGAAAACTCTTGATGAAAGACAGCCATGAAAAGTCTTTTTGCTACAAAAAATCTTCATACATAAAATTTCACATAATATGGGGGAGTAAATGCTCTGCTCACATGAGATTGTCATTCAACTTTTCTGACTACATATAAATGTTATATGTGGTTGAAAGCAAACATCAGCATGTACAAAAAACTAGAGAAAATTGTATCAGTTGCAACATTTAATCTCCCTCTATTTTGGATTGAATTGAATCAGGGCTCGTCTCTGCATAAGCACCTGTAACACTGTACGATATGATTTCTTTACGGTTAAAGACTTAATTAGTCTTTGTTGCTGCAGGCGGTGCGGTTGTTGAAGAAAGGTGGAGTTTTGGTCTACAGCACCTGCACTGTGACTTTATCAGAGAATGAGGAGCAGGTAGCCTGGGCCCTCAACACCTTCCCCTGCCTCTCTCTGCAGCCACAGGTAGAGTACTTTCACCACATGGAAAGATTCAAAGCTCAAAGATATGAGGAGATGCCACTAAAACTTCTCGCCTCTCCCAGGAACCTCACATCGGTTCAGAGGGCATGTTGGGAGCCGGATTGTCACCTGAGCAACTATGCCTCCTCCAGAGATTCAGTCCTGAGCTGAGCTGGGAGCAGACAGACACGACAGCACCCCTCACCTGCAGGGCAGACACAGATACCATCGGCTTCTTTATTGCCAAGTTCCTAAAATCCTGACCGGAGGATATGCTTTCTTGCACCCAGACGGGGGGAAACTGTATTGCTTGCACTGACACACTGAGTTTACTTTGATGGGCCATATAAAACGGGCAAACTCACTCTAGTTTACAGCATCTGCCTCTTAACAGCTGCTCTTTAAAACTGCAGGCCATATAGGGATAAGCTTTACAAACACAGAGCAGGAGAGGGAGGGAAACCGAAGGAGCACTAGCAAATGCAGCAGTAGCAGCGCTGCGGTCGCCATAACAACAGTGACGACACAGCTGCCATGGTGACGGTGGATTCAGGAAGTAGCTTACAGAAAGAGGTCATAAGAGGTATTAACAATTCATTGGTGGTGCAGACAACCGGGATGTGTGATGAGTCCGTCTGATGCTCAAGTCTGCAGAGGGAAGTTATGTTGTGTTCACTTTTTGTCACATATGCTCACTGCCGTCTTTATTCAGTTTTTATAAACTGTGTGAAGATTTACTCAGAACTGAGAAACTGAAGTACTTTTTTAATGCAATAAAATAAATTTCTACATGAAAAAATTCTAACTTATTCTTTTTTTTATTGTTTTTATGGGACAAAAAAATTATTAAAATTGCTGTTCAGCATGGACCACTCAGATATGCTATACCTGTGTACTTGTGCAGATACAGCAAATGCTTTACAGTACTGACATAAATTTGACAAACTATGATCTAATTGCATAAAAAAAAAATAGAAATAACTAGTCACTCGTGCTTAAACAATATAACACATTTTTCTGGATTATTCTGATGTTAAAAACACACACAAAAAAGTCCATGTCCTACTGTTTTCCTGCTCTTTATAGCTTTGCACAAGCGTTTAGCGCAAGATGATTAGGTTACCAACTCTAATTGAGTCTACAGTCAGACATGCTTCTCAGACATGTCACTGGTAGCTTGCAAACTGTCGTTTTAAAACCAGTATGGTGTGGGTGGTACTCTTTAAGTCTCCACACCACGACTGTCTGTGTTTTTTTTTGTGACAAGAAGTGTTTCTAGACAGCCAAAATTGCCTCTCTTGAACAGGCGGGACAAGTGTATGAATTTGCTCTCAGCCATCTGACTGGCTCCAAGACTGAGGTGTTGGAACATTCTTTGAAAAACATATTATACCTTCAAATTTATATTTTGTCAAGTTTTGAATGCCCATCTCAATTTAAGGTCCTCTCAATGCCTAAACATTAATCAAATGCAGTCAAGATTCTTTCAAACTGTGAAACCACCCTTTAATTTAGCACCAGATAGAAATCTCAAATCAGTTCATTATTCAGCTAAATCACGGTTTTATACCTACAGAGGTCACATTGGGGAAAACACCTTACAGAGAGCATCGTATGGTATTTTGTTTAGTTTCTAGTGCAAATATGTTTGTGCACTTGAAATAAGATATTACTAACTTTCAAGTAACTTTTCAGCAAAATAAAGGAGCTTGTTTAAGTCCATAATTCTTTAATATTGACTAATTGGCAGATTTTCACTTATAATGACATTTTACAAATGACAAAATCTGCCAGTGGAACTAGAACTCTTTATCAATATTAAAGACTTATTGACTTAAAACAACTATAGATTGCTGAAAGTTACGTATAGGTTAGTTTTGTCTTATTTCAAGCGTAATAACATACCATTTCCAGTGTGATGACGGCACAAAACCTTTCACCCATATTGAAAAATGTCATGTTGATAGCCCACTAAATCACCTTAGACATACTAAAACCTTTTAATCATATATTTTTATGATGAAATATTTTTTTTCAGCAAATTTCTCTTACTCAATATGCATTGCACCCCTTTCTGTAAATATGGAAGCTATTGTGGCAAGAGCTGCTTGAGTTTGGAGGTTTTTAAAAAGAGCCAATCAGCTGCACCTTAAGGACGACTTGTCTATGTAGATGGCAGCTCTGCGTAAAGACGTGCCCTGCTATTTTGGACACTCCATGTTGTCATTGATGTGGAGGTTGTCATGACGACTGGGGGCTGGGCGGGAAGGGCCGGTAAGCCTTCCTCAGTTGTTTTCTTTTTTTCTCCAGCAGAGTTTCTCCTGACTATTTATAGACGCAGCATCCCTCCTGAAACAGACTCCTCTGACAAAGCACACATCAAGATCTTCCCCCGCCATTATATTTCTCTGTTGTCAACTTTATTCTTCATATTTATGCATTATGTACAAACACATGTACACTATTATAAAATCTGTGGGGCTACAAATGTAGCATAGAAATAGTCTTTATAATTACACTTGTCAGGTGGGAACAAAAAGGTGGTGGTGGGAGGGGCGGTGAAAATAGAGGAGTCAAAATAAAAAAAAAAGTGTCATGAAAGACGTAGCTTGAGCAGAAATATCTGGTGGAAACTGCACGGATCAGGTTGGGGGAGTGAACAGATGGCAGGCAGGAACATTTAGAACACTTTGAGCTTGTTTTATGAATGAATATTTTAAGTGCAGAACATTCTGAACATTTCCTATAATTAACATTCTTTGTACTGTAAGACGTGGGAGTCCAGCAGGGAATTCAACAACATTCATTAGGAAATGGGTCAGACTTGAGAAAAGATGAACCAGAATGGGGATTTGCTAAATGTTATATGAAACCATGTCTGTTTAAACCTGGTATGAATGCAGGATAAATGGTGTACCAATGTTAGAAAACGTTTCTGGACCCATAAGAAGAATAGTACTGCATGTTTACAGAGAAAGTTACTGTTGAGCTCATCCACCTCAAAGGAGGCATAAGTATGCCAAAAGTAAATGTCTGAAACTGTGGATACAGAATGAAGAGAAGGAACTGAGCAGTGAAAACTGAAAGGTAAGGAGTAGTCTGACACTTTGGGGAAAATGCTTTCTTTATGTTTATATTTTCTGGTACATATAAAGACTAAAGTCAGCTCAGTCTCTTCCAAAATCATGTGGGTGTATGTACGAGGATATTTCTCACTTTATTACTTTTGTAGTTAAAATTGTATGTTTTAAACTTTTGGGAAAAGTCAGTAAGGTTTAGGACGAAAGTTCTTGTCTTGTCCAAAATAATCAAATAGCTAAGCCCATATCCCTCCAACCCAGGACCAACCCTCCTAACATGAAAAATTCCAGCAGCAATGCAGCATTAGAAGATGGCTATGCAGATAAGCCGTAAGGGAGGGATGTCCAAAGTGTGGCTCACGGGCCATTTGTGGCCATAGGACAGATTATTTTGTGACTCCTGACTGCAATTCAGAAACAGCACAAAGTAAAAATTATTATTATTTTTTTTTAGATAAATTTGAAACTGGATGCCATGCTTTAAATGAAGCAAATCTGCAAAACCCATTTTAAGTTTTGGAGATACAATTGACACAACCCTCATAACGATCACAACAAAACTATTTGTTTAACTAAAATATGGCAGCTTGGACAAAACTTTTTTTTTTTTTTGGCCAGCAAGCTTTTTTGACTTCACACTTTTGGACCATGTGTCAAAAAAAATTGAACATCTCTGCATTAGGGCACCCAAGCCATGCCCACTTTGTGTGAATGGGTGTGGCTTATTAGTAGTTTTGCATTTAGGCTAAAATGATCGGAAAATTAAATCCAAATTTCTCAAAACCAGGATCAACTTTCATGACAAGAACATTTCTTGCAGTACAGTATAAGTAAAACAAAGTTACATTAAATCAGATACAGTTCTTTACTTATGAATAAAAACAGGAACATATTTGTTGCAGTATTTTTGTATGAGAAATAAATATTTTTCAACTTTCTTTTTTCACTGCGTTTTAATCCAAATAAGCAAATTTCCCAAAGTGTCAGACTAATCTCCAAATACAGCATCAAACCATGTTGGCCAGTAAGTCTCCCACCCCTCCCCCAGTAGTCTGAAGGAACAAATTATTCAAGTGGTAGCAAGCAATAAAACTAAACAACAATAATAATATTAAAAATAATAATAATACAAATTATAATGCTAATCACAGAAAGCACAGCTCAGAACAGAAAAAAAATCTGCTGTTGTGTCATGCTTTATCAAAACACAGGTTTAAAATATGCATATTTAAAAATAGTCATGCATATCCACACATAAACAATGTCTATGCATAGATACACACACATATACATATATATATATATATATACATACATATATATATATTTATATCTATGTAATCAAAATCCTGTAAAAGACATGACAGCATTTACAAAGATGGGGAGAGAAACGGGATGCTTCAGGGTTTAGCAGCATGATGGGGGGACGAAGAGTCCAGAAGGGCTTCAGCAGGACTTTGGTCTGTCATTGATGGATGTGTGAGTCTCTGGCCCACACCTCACCTGCCTCACCTCTCTTTTTGGGAGCCACCTCTTCCTCACGGTCCCTCTCCCTGTCTCTGTCCCGCTCGTAGTGGTGGTGGTGGTGGTCTCGCGGTGGGCGGTGGTGGTGGTGAGAGCGCTGCTTGTTTCGCTCGTTGTGGTCCTGCTCGCGCTCTTTGGAGCGGTGATGTACCTGGCCGGCTTCGTCCGCCCCGCTGCGGTGATGGTGGTGGTGGTGATGGTGGTTGTGGTCCCGGTGGGGCAGTGGCTCGTAGCGCTGCTGCTGCTGGGGGTGCCCCTCCCCTAATTCCTCATCGTCATCGTCCTCCTCTTCCTCCTCCTCGTCCTGATGGTGGAGTGGAGCCCGCGACTCGATGCGAGCCGAGTCCTTGCTCTCGCGACTCTCTCTGCTCTCGGGGGTCTCTGAGTCCAAAGTCTCCTGTCGGGAGAGGCCCCTGGCTTTGCTGCTGTGGTGGTGATGGTGGTGATGGTGGTTGTGATGCTCAGTTCTGGTGGATGATGACCTGTGGTGGATGTGTGGGGCTCTCTTGCTGGACTCTGTCCTTAGAGGCCTCTCCTCCTCATTGCTGTCCCCATCAGCCTCTATGTCTGCCTGCTCCTGGCTCTGGTGGTAGTGGTGATGGTGCTTGTGATGATGATGATGCTGGTTGTCTTCTTTGGACCCCTTCCTTTCCGCCAACGCCTTTTCCCCTTTCTGCTCCGTTCCGTTGCCCTGGAAGCAGTGGCACTTTATTAATGAAGACAAAACAATGAGAACATCCAGGAAACTTCACTGCAAACCTCACAGAAAATATCACTCAGCACATCCAGTTCAGCACAGAATCATTTAGCGTCATGCACAACTTCCCTGCATGGATCATCACACAAGAGTACAGAACTGTTTGTCAAATCCAGGAAAGGTTTTAAGCTACTCTTTCCACCTCAGTCGCACGGCTTCGCCACACTTACCACACAGCAAATATAAGCTCACTCCTCATCCTCATTGGCATTGTCCTCATTCTCAGTCTTACATTTCCCAGAGTGATGGCAGTGGGTGGAGAAAGAGTGCAGGTAAACACCTTACCATTTGCAGACTTTTCTAAGTACTTGTCTGAGCATTAATAAAACAGGCAGTTAAGTGAGTCTCTACAACTATTCAAACTCCTGGAATTTTTCCCCATTTTTCTATTTTGTAACCATAAACTTCAGTGTTTTGTTGGTTGTTCATGTTATAGATCAACACAGGGAGTGTATGGTTTTGAAATGGAAAGACATAATGTGCTTTTATATTTTTTTCAAAAATCTGAAAGGTATGCCGTAGATTTGTGTTTAATCCTCTCTAATATGATAACATAAAATATAATCAGCCAAATATCTTTAGACTGACCCAGAAAGCTGCTGCTCGCGTTCTCACTAAAACCAGGAGGATAGAGCACATAACACCAGTTTTAAAGTCCCTCCACTGGCTGCCTGTAGCTCAAAGAATAGACTTTAAAATACTGTTGTTAGTTTATAAATCACTGAACTGCTTAGCACCACAATACATTAAAGATCTGCAAGTCTTCTGGTTCTGGTCTGCTCTGCATCCCCAGAACCAGAACCAAACAAGGAGAAGCAGCATTCAGCTTCTATGCACCACAAATCTGGAATAAACTTCCAGAAAACTGCGAAACAGCTGAAACACTGAGTGCCTTTAAATCTCGACTAAAAACCCACCTGTTTAGAGTTGTATTTGAAATGTAATCAATTACAGATTTAATGATGGCACCTGACGTAATGTAATGTTTTGATTGTTGATTCTATGTTGCCTGACTCTGTGTTTTTGTGTTTGTTATGTTATAAAGCACTTTGAAATGCCTTGTTGCTGAAATGTGCTATACAAATAAAATTTGATTGATTGATACACTTTCCTTAAAGAGAAACTATAGAAAAGGCTTACAGAGGCAGAGGCCCAGAGTCCCAATTTTTTGGGGCACCAAAGATTTTTTTTTTAAAACAAATGAATATCTTGTAAACATTGTACTTTACGTAAAACTCCTAGGCCTATATCAGTTGAATTGCAATGTCAGTTTTTTCCAGTATCATGCAGCCCTGAACCATATGGCGCTGTTAAGGATGTATTTCAAAATAAAGCTAAATGTTAGAACATTTTTGAATGCAAACATAATTTTAACGACTGACCAGTACAGCCAGTTTTAACACTGGATAACTCCGACTGCACATGTGCTATTGTCCTTGTGCCAAACTCCTCAGGATTCGTACCTGCGCAGCAGTGGCTGGCGTCTGCGCGCTTGGGAGGGCCGCTGCGGGCAGGTTTGTCAATACCGGGTCGGGGGGGCTGGAACTGGTGGGGTGAGTACTCCTCCAGTAAGCTTCGAGGTAATCAGCCATGTGCTCACATGCATCTTCCAGCTGGTTCTCATCGAGGATGATATCAAACATCTCCTGGGAGAAGTGAAACAGTCCCAGTGTAAGGAAATGAAACAGACACACAACTTGACCAGGTCAAGGAATATCAGGCTGTACTGTTGAGAGACTGACTATTGGAATGTCATGAGAAGCCGGCAGATGACTACAGACATGTTCAATTGTAAAATCTCATCCTACTCTTCATAAACACAAAATGTCAGAGCTTATGCTGAACAAACATTCCTCTGAATAAAATACCCCCAACTTTAGCGATGAATTCTCAGGAAAACCTTGAACAGTAATTCCCTGAGAACACCCAGGGCTATTTGAATTAAATTAAGCCTGTTCTTTTGCAAGCTGGGGGTGCTCACCTCACTTTCAAAAATAACAACAAAGCTGATTAATGAGTGGAAAAATTACTGGGGAGAAATATGAAGTTTTCAGCTAAAGAAACTGCTGAGAAAAAAAAAAAAACACTTCAAGTTTGAGCCAAAGAGCACCAAACTGAAAGTTATTTAAACCCTGGTCCCATTAGTGAAGATCTGTCTGTACTCACAGAAGGACACTGCGCCAACTTGTCAGCAGCCACCATCTGGACATTCAGGTGTTTGGCCTGAGACTTGCCTCTAGACTTGATGAGCCGCTGCAGCACCTGAAAGCAAGTAGGGACAGAAAATTAAATTAAATCAAGACTTTGTGTGGGAAAAATGCTACAGTCCATTCGTCTTCACCTAGAAAAAGGAGAACAAAATAAAATCCTCACAAACTCTCAGTTGCTTAAGATTGCAGAACAAGACAATAGAGTCCAAGGAAATAGCAGCAGCATTTTGGTTATTTTGAATAAAAATTGGTCAAGGCTACTTTAAAAGGTTAGAGAATCTAGTCAACTTTAAAGAGTATTAAAGAGGTCCGGCTTTAGCCTTTTGCATGATACTCCAAATCAAAGTAAGATTGTCTTAATCCTTTTGAGTCATCAGATGGATTGAACCGATTAAACATAATTTATTGATTTGACTACTCCTCCCCTCACAGGAGTTAGGCAACATGAGTTCTACAATATAAACCATGATTTTTGTCTTTGTGGTAACAGAAATGTACAACTATTAAAGTCAATTCATTATGTCTCACTGTGAACATCACCCACAGACTTAAAACCTCATTATTTATACCTTTAGCTTCTAATTTCATTTTCTGCATTACTCACATGCCTGTTTCGACTGATCGTTGAATCACGATCCTTTTTTTTTCTTTTTCCTTTTTTTTTTTTTACACTCGGTGAAGGTCAGAGTGATGAATCAGTCCTCCCCTACATTTCTCTCTCACAAATTGGCAATCCCATCTGACATACTGAAATTAAGATTATTGCCAGGGAGCGGCAAAGTTACGGGAAAACAACACAAGCTGTGACACATTTGAACTAGTAATGCCTAAAGAAAAACTTGTTTTCATGCTGATTTTGTCTCACCTTGGGGGAGGTGATCTTCACGTAGACGATGATGGGGGCTAGGGATGTCTTCCCAAGCTGAGATGGATGGTTGATGGTGTCGGCATCCAGAACCACCAGCTGCAACGTACGGGCCAGTTCGAAAATCCGCTCGATCTCACTTTGGACTTCAGCTGAAAGGATGAGATTCCTGTTAGAACTGGGAAAACTTAAGTTTTATACCAACTGTGGAGCTGTGTTTGGTTAAAGCTGGTGAAAGAAGTAAAATGTGAGACATGGGTGTAAAATCATTAGGACCTGAGGAGTAGGGCTTCTGTTCATTTCAGGTTTCATACACTTTTAATGCCAAAATGACATTTTTACATTTTCTTTGCTTTTTGAGTCATTTTTAAATTATAAATACAAAAGGTCACCATGAATTTTTGGCAGGTATTTCTTCAGATGTCAATGATCTAATATCAAACGTGGAAGAACTAGAGGGAGAGATGAATAAGACTAATGAATAGAGGCACGGATGGGTAAATGGATGGGCAGGTGGATGGATGTCTGGATGAATGTACACAACCTTTAGACAATGGTACAGGAAACATGGTTTTAAATTTGTAACATTTCCAGGCAACTGTTTCCTTTTTACCACACAGACCAGAAATACCTCACTCAAATTCCAGGCTTTTTCCCTTGCGCATCCCAATCAGAAGAATATTTAAATGAATTCAAATTTTCCGGACAGAAAGAAAACCACGCTCTGACAGATGGGACTTAACCAGTAGAGATTTGACAGCAAAACCACGACTGTAAACATCCCAGAAAGACAGGAGTAAAAGTTTAAAACTCCCAACAGTAACTAAGCCTGATATAAACAGACAACATGAAAAACATTCCAGCCATATGATAGGAACCACAACTCATTCAAAGTGTAATTTTCCCGACAAAAAACCAAAGCAGAAAAATAATTTCCACTCGTTTTCAATAAGACATTTTCCGCAAATAACTGCTCCAATCTTCCAGTGATCTTCTTTCAACCATCATATTTTATTCAATTATTTCATAAAGAGGGAGATATCTTTGTTAGTGTACTGCCTCAATAGATCTCATGTGGGACTCATCAAATATAAAGTAAGCACAATCATTTGCTTTAAGTTCTGTTCTGCTATGTTTAGCTAAAAAAACAATTAGAGTGGAAAAACAACAAGAAACAGACTAAATCATCATCATACAGTGTGGTAACTCTCTTAAATTATATCTGTATGTACAAATGATATAATAGCATGTTTTGCTTGCATTATTCACTTTGGCAGGGGCTCCTAGTGCTGCCTTAGCTGCTGACTGATGATTCTGGTGATAAATAGTCAAGATTAGCCTTTGTCACCTTTATTTTGCTCAGGAATCCCTTTCATTCTAATCACACCTAATCTCTAATCAACATAAGTCATATCAGAGCAGCTGTGGTTCTTGTTATCATTCCTCTACACCCAATCTTTCATTTCCCAACAAAGGGAGGCCAGCAAAGGCCACAGAGAGCTTTTGGGAGTTATCGTTATCGTTGTCAAGAGTTTCTATAATTGTTTCCTTCCGTGTTTGCGTCAACTGTTCTCCTTGAAAACATTATGAATCAGGGAGCCCAGATGTTCCCAGGCTGATTTAGAGCAAACTTACCCAAGTTGGATCGCGTGTTGGGAGTAAGCAGCATGCCTAGGTGCTGGATTTCATGCACATATCAACCTGGAAGTCAATAAAATGCCTGAATTCAATGTC
>CAEGAE010065580.1:0-23550 GCA_903067095.1 Girardinus metallicus | reverse complement strand
TTGTCTATGTCTCAGGTAATATGTCTCTTGATCAATTTGTCTGTTGTACGATGCATTGTGTGAGTTTTATGTTGTCCACTGTTTAATAAATTGTCGTGATTGTCGAAGTTGAACAGCGATGTGTGTCCATTTGTGTGATCCAACTCCTGCCACGTGGGATCCTGCTTGAACCCAGGGACATGGGAGAATTAAAACGAGCAGGAGGTTTTTACATTACTTTTATCCCAACAATACCGACCAAGGACTTGTGGTAATCTTCCACAGATGAAGGGGATATCCCAGAAAGCTCTTAAATGATTACAAATGGAAGCCAATTGAGCACAAATACAATAGATCCATGAACAGAACCCTGTGGAACTCCACATTGAATAGTAACTGAAGAATAATTAATGTTCAGTTTTGCAACATTAATTAAGGTCCTAAGGTTTTTAAGGATTTTGAAATCCTTAAAAACCTTAGTACATTTTGACACCAGTAAACAAAAACATTCATAACCTATTATGTTATATACCAGATTTTTATAATTATATATTTGGATGCTAGCTTATCAATAGCGTCCTAGTTATTTTTGAAACACTAATGGGTTTCCATTGATTATTAATTCAAGCCCTTCTAACACAGATAGTGCAGAAATCGGATGAATTTCTGAAGGAGAGATAGTAAATCTGCATGGATCCTAAAATAACAGAGACTTAGCGGGCATGTTTTCCTCCCAGCGTGGTGTCTGGTGTACCATTGTACCATTCTGTATTTAGAATGGGGCTGGGGTCTCATGTCACAGTTTAGGGGGGTGAACAGCTGTTTCATCGCGGCTTTACAGCTCAAACCTGCAACGCCTGATCTGGTCAGGTGATTGTTTATTTTCCTGGAAGCTCAACACATATTGTTCACAAGAACCACCCAAATGCTTCTGAGAAAGGCGGCTCGGTAATATACAAGCAATATATCTTACCCATGGTGGTAAATCAGAGCTGGTTAGGCTATGTTTGGCACATCGGTCCTCTTGGTCAAAGAAAGCAAGCGCTCGGCTCAGCCGGCTGAGCTTCCCTCCTGCGTTTCTTCTCCAACAGAAAAAGAGAAAAAGTCCAATCAGCAGCCAGCTGAAACTGAATTCAAAATATCCCAGGGCGTAAATTGGGAAAATTATGACAAAAGTCTTTACGAAGTGGACCCATGTGTGGGTGAGCTCGCTGCTGGAATACACCGAGGTGTCGTCGAGTGCGCTCCCCGGAGAGGTATGGGGAAAGTTGGACGCATGCTGGAAGCTGTGTCCGTTCTCCTTTGGAGTAGCAGGGCTCGCATTGTATGAGTGGGCTCCGCGGACTGCTGTCATTCTGTCTCCTGACATGTCTCTTGTCCTCAAACTGTCACAGTGCGGTTAGGTCTAACAATACAGTTCCATGTGGAGCGCTGCGTTTCACGTCGGCTCACCTGCGCAACCTCCCATGGTCCTGCGAGGCTGCGCTGACATCTGCTTTATTAGTTTTCAATGAGAGCCGCTTGCAAAATGCATGTCTGTACTGTCCACTGTTCTGCTCACCCTGCCTACACAGGGGTGGCACTGAGGGGTGGGAATAAACATTTCCTAGAACGCGCAAGGATTCTGAAAACTTAAAAGCGACAAACACCGCCATCTGGTGTTCAATGCTGACAATTGACACTATTTTATTTTTCATGAATGTAGGTCAAGATCATGGAGAGCCATTTCAGCCAAAATCAAATAAATAAATGAGTGGGTAAAATAAATAAATAAATAAATAAATAAATAAATAAATAAATAAATAAATAAATAAATAAATAAATAAATAAATAATTGGCATCTTTATTCCATTTATATTTAGTCATTTATACATTTATTTATTCCCAGATTTATTTCTGGCTGAAATGGCTCTCCATACTCCAGACAATACAATACTACTATATATATATAAAGTCTTAACCTCTTAGAGAATTATGCTTCATGTTCTGTCACTCAATTTAAATGATCGATTTAAAGAGAACTCCCCGTGTCCCAAAAGTTTAATATTTCTCCTGTCATTTCATAGAATATTTTCCACCAAACTATTTTATCTGAGGCAAGTGAGGCCTGCAGTGCTTTAGATGTTTTCTCCTTTGCTTTGGTTTGCATGCATACTGAAGGAGCCATTGATACACCCTTAGAGTCATTTTAAAAGGCTGGACACTCTTCACTCCCCTCACATCTTTTCTCCATTTTTTTTTTTTTGATCTAACTGGAGTTTGTTCCAAAGCCTGATAATTGAATTATCACCCATTCCAGACTGAAGACTGAGAGATCCACTGGTTTGTTTTCTTACCTGTTCTTGAATTTCATTGTCAGGGCATGATGTGACACTGTTTGAGATCTTAGACTACATTTAGTAAGGCAGGTCCAATTTAAGGGATTAGTTTAACTCTGTAGGTCTGGCAGTAATCTGACCTGGATGTGGCTTTTAAATTTGTGGGTAGTCGCAGTTAATTTACTTATGTCTGTCTAGATGGCATTACCTATTTAGGATAAAATAGAGACCAAACCGAGACATATTAGAAACGAAAATAACAAAAACAGCTAAAAAAAAAAAGACAGAGTGGTAACACCCCAGACAAACAAGCAAAAGCTTAAAAAGTCCCACAATGAAGAAAAAAGAGGCTAAGATGTTGAGGAAACTAACAAAAAGATATTACCATTTGTTCAGCACTAGCAAAAACGTCAACTGTTGTTTTGTATATAAAAAATAAATCAAGTTTGACTATAAAGCCTGGACCGCTGCCATGGAAACTGACTTTTGAGCATCGATTGCTCCTGCAGTGATTAGTGAGGTCTGTTGTCAAGCCGAAGTGACGCGTTCGCCATGGTTTCAACCCACTGCGCATGCGGTCTAGACAGTTATCACTATGGCGTCGCGTATACAAAAGTGTAATGTTGTTTTTAGAGTATTAAGAGCTTGAAACCGCCAAACAACGAGGAAAACATGCACAGTGATAAGGTACGTGGTTGGCGTTTATCATTACTGATGGCAAGTAAAAGCCAGAGATCTGTTATATACCTTGTCTCAGACTCTGAACGTAGTCTTGTTGTGTAAATTTGTCCTTTTCTTATTTAAACTGTGTTTTGCTGGTCTAAGTGAATCCCACTGTTATTACAAAGTAAGCACAGATAATATATTTCCCTAGAAATTAACAAAGGAAGACACATGGAGACCTGCTGAGCTAAGAAGACACCTCAGGGTAAGTCAGAGGTTTTTAAATAATCAGATTATTTGGGAGGTTGTAGTGATTATTTCTTTAGTTATTTATCCAATATAGACTATACACTTAAGCTGAAATAACTTTAAAGACGAACGCTTGGTGCTCATGTTTGAATTTATTGTGTTGTGTAATCCACACAAAAATGAATTTTGCTTTTTTCATACATTCACCCAAACCTTGTAACGTGATGTTAAAGACTTCGGAGTGTATTTTAATTTGACAAGACTAGGGCTTATTTACTCCTCCTTAGGGATCATCATTAAGTAAAGTTGGTTGTTTCTCTTTGCCGCTCATTAGATTATCTTTTAGAGAACACAGCCAGATCAATTTATGTCTTTGCCAAATTGTACTCCTCTTTGATATCAACATCAAAGAGGAGTACATTAAAAACTGCCCTTTGAATCAGTTTTTATTTACAGAGCACTTTTCATACAATCAAATGCAAGAAAGTGCATGCTAGAGAGGCTAAAACAAGAAGCATTTAAAAAGTACTCATCCTTTTGTTCCCCCTCCGCAAAACAATCAACAAAAACTGCAAAACAATATTAGTAAATTGTCAAACAAGTAGGATAAACAGACATGAATAAGAGAGAGATGAAAGTTTTAAAGGTATAAAAATCTGAAACACAAGTGTTTTCCAAGAAAATACATTAACATTTCAGTTTCAGTATGTTTAGGATTATATCTACAGTAGTGGTATAAAGTACATTAAATAGATTCATAACAGTAAAGGCAGCTGAGCTGAGCTGATTCTGACCAATGAAGAAGCCCTGCTCCCTAATTGACATGTAAAAAAACTGATATGGAATGATGGATGAAGACACATCAGAGCTGATTTTAGGATGGTTAAAGTAAAATTATGAAACTTTTGGCTTGACCTTCCTTAGTGCAACTTGCCAATGAACATTTATGGAAATATTAGTTGTATATTTGAGCCTGATCATTTAAACTCTGTGTAGCTCAAATAAAATGCACAATAAGTTCCAACTTGTTTATCTAAAGAATTGTTGAAAACCAAAAATTTAAATTACATTCCTGCCTGTGATTTAAACTTCTGGCCTATTTTTTTCCACAAAAGGAAAGAAAATCAATACCCTTGCATTTATGTGTTTGTAAGGAAAAAGATGGTGATGGCTATTCAAGATGGAGAGAAGACAATGAGAGAAAGCACCGTAGTGGAGAGTCCGTAGAGAGACAGCACAGAGATCCAGAGGAGTCCAGACGAGACAGAGACAAGCTCAAGGAAAGAGAGAGACGACATGGAGACAGTAGAGACAGACATGCAGAGCGAAGGAAGGACGGATCTCGTGACAGGAGAGGTGACAAAGACAGCGAGAGACGAGGTGACGAGGACAGGAGAAAACGGGTCGTTGATGGTAGAGATATCAGAGAAAGACACAAACATAAGGAAAAAGAGGAACTAAAAGTAAAGGAGGAGGTCAGGGACAAAAGGAGAGAAGAAAGAGAAAAGGAAAGAATAAGAGAAGAACTGGAAAGGGAGCACAGGAGAGAGAGAAGGCGGCATGATGAAAGGGCTGAAGTAGGTAGAGATCAGACAGAAAAACTGCACAGAGAGCTGAGGGACAGGCAGCACAGAGGCGAATATGAAGACAAACAAAGAGACAAAGATGTTCAAGAAGAAAGAAAGCGTTCAGAGCGGACAGAAGATGGAGGTAGGCTAAACTCCATTTTCCTATGTTTGGGTTGTCCATTTGATTGAAAACCTTTTTTGCCTTAGTGCGTAAAGAAGACCACAGACGACGTAAAGAGGAAGGAGAAAGAAGACACAAGGAGAGAAGACATCATGTAGGACAATGATAATAATTTCGATTTCTTGGTCACATTTGCTTCAATAATGTGGGATACAGTTATATTGTCACTCTGATGCTCTACAGGATGAGAAACGGAAACACAAAAGTGAATCCAAGGAACGTCAGGACTTGAAAAAATCTGACGGCGATGTGCGGAGCTTCCATGCTGACAGGGATCGAACAGAAAGGGACAAGCTCAAAGAAAGACATAAAAAAGAGGAGGACAGTGCCGATGGAAGACATAGAGACAGACGACACAGGGAGGCAGAGGAAGAGGACATGGAGAAAAGCAGTTCCAAGAAATCCTCATCAGACAAAAGGAAGGAAGTGAAAAAGGTTAGTTCTCCTTAAAACCTGTTGTTGTTCATTTTTAAATAATTTTCTGATGATATTATGTCGTTTTCCTTCTTCGTGTTACTTCCAAATAACTAGGATGAGAAAAAGCAGCAGCAGATAGCAGATGGACAACAAGGAGAGGACAGTGTAAGTTTGACCACAAAACTGGGGAGGACATAAAGTGTTGCAGAAAAGTGGCCTGATGATTATAAAGGAAAGAAACTAGAATCTCTGTGATCTCTTATATGAGATCACAGAGATTCAACATGACCAGAAGGTTTACTGATTTGACACAATTTCTCAACCTATGTATCAAAAAGGTCCGTTCATAGATCAAGCTTTGTTTGTTTTTTCATCAGTGGGTCATTTATTCACATTTTGTGCTTTCTATGCAGCATGTATGACTGCACACAGTTCTTTTGTTCTGCCTTTCTCCATATGGTTTGTTTATTTTCATCTGCAGATAGAAAATGCAGACTTGGCAGAGCAAGAATATGAAGAGGATTTTGAGGTAAAGGAGGAGCAGAAATATCTAATTCTGTTCTCTTCCATCTTTTATTTTGTCAACATCCTCGTTTTTAACATTTAATTGTTTACTTTTGCACGCTTTTATCGATTTACGTTTTAAGAGACTGGTAAGAACTCAGCGCTGGACGTTTTATTTGCTACACCGTGTTGCTTGTGTAAACAATGCTTTATTTCCTCAAAGGATTATGAAGAGGATTTTGAAGATGTGGATGAGAGTGCTGATGAAGGTGAGGATGATGATAGAGAAGAGGGGCCGAGTACAAAACAAAGTAAAGAGATCGAGGCGATCCGGAGAGCCATGGCTGAGGAGAACGAGAGAATTGGAACGGCTCAGTCTAGGAGCAGTACGGCCAGAGAGGAGGACCAGAACAGGCCCAAATGGTCCAAAGGTGTTCTCTTTATGTTCAGTACCATACACACAACTTAGATAATTCAACAAAGTTTTATGCGACATTGTGGTCAATGTAATTAATCATAATCAATTGTTTAAAGTCTCTGAAAGGAATGAGAGTAAAACTTCTCGGCATGGCAAATTTATCAACTTTGTGGCTGCAAAGCAACGTGAAATCAGCAAGAAAGTTGCCACAAAGCAGAAGTATGTTAATTTAAAACTAAAATATTAGTCCTCAAGCAGTTTGATATTATGTTTTATGAGCTGGTAAATGTTCTCTGACAACAGGAAGCGGAGTACAGAGCTGCTTCGTTTAATCGATCTGGACTTTTCCATGACGTTCTCTCTCCTGGACATCCCTCCTGTCAGTGAATATGAGATGTATATAAAGAGCTTTGGAAATGCCAACACCAAGCAGGTCTGGTTCATTTTCTGTTTTTTTGTGTCCGTGACGAAACACCTGAGACACAAGTATAAAAAGGAAAATGCACATTTGAGTGAGAAGTGGGACTGTCTTCCTCCCAGGCTTACGTTCAGTGTAACGAGGATAACGCAGACCGATATGTCCAGACAGAGGAAGTAGACATATGTGAAAAGTGGACTCAGCATCCCCCTGAATACAATGGAGCTTGTGGAGGTAAGAAAGAGTCTTAAGGTTTTTCACATATTGTCAGGTTGCACCCAACAACAGTATTAAGTCTTACTGACTGCAGAAGTTTTCAAGTTTAACTGCAGTTTTTCTGTTGGATTATGACTTGACTGGGTGATCCTAAAACATGTACATCATATGATTTTAACCATTCCAATGTAGTTCTGCCTGAGTTTAGGGTTTCTATCATGCTGGAGGGCGAAGTGCAGTGTTAGGACAAACATGGGATCCCCTTTGTCTTCTTTTTTGTTTGTTCTTTTTTTTGCTGTTGTCCAATAAAAGTCCAATATGTGGAGTGCATGACTAATGGTATGTCTGCGTTATTGTGTTATGGATTTCTGCAGCAGTTCAATTGTAACTCTGGCTGCCCTTGCTCAGCCATTTAGTTTAGGGGGAATGTCTCAGTCTCGATCGGTTTGTAGCGTGCCATATGCTTTCCATTTGTAAATGATGGATTAGACACTGCTAAGGGAGATTCTCAGAGACTGAGAGATTTTATCACATAACCCTGTTTTAAACTTTTCTAAAACTTTTCCCTTCGCTTTTCTGTTGTGTTTCTTGGCCTCCACGATGCTGTTTTTTGTGAGGCCTTCACAGAAAGTTGGATTTAAGAGTTGTCAGGCCAAGAGAGTGAATAAAAATGCATGTCTCATTTTTTTCTGGATTATTATTTGTGAAACTGTTTGAAAAAACATGAATCATTTCCTTTCCACTTAATAATTTGCAACATTGTGTTGGTTTTTCACAGAAAATCCCAAATGAATCACTTTGAAGGACAAACAGGATAAAAAGTGAAGAAGTGGATTGATTATAGGCAGTGATGTTGCACCTTTTTATTTTGCAGATCCAAATTTCTCTCAGAATGCACAAGACAAAAGCAGGATTGACCTCCTTCTCGATTCACAATGTCTGATGTCGTTTCTGCGCTCAGCCTCACAGGTTTTACATATTAGATAACTGTTGTTGTTTTTTATTATTTCTTCATTGTGTCATTCTTTGTAAAGTTTTAAAATGTGTTATTTCAAGCTTTTTCTTCGAGTTGTAGTCAGTGAGTCGTGCTTTTTGACCAAACGCAGGTCATGGTGGTGCTACTGGAGGAAGATCAGGCAGAGAAGAAATCCCTAAGTAAGCTGAAGACTCAAACAGATTCGCTTTCTTTCAGCGATGGAAGTTTGCAGCTCAACACTAAGTTGCCTTTTCTTTTAGGTACAGTACCATGCAAAAGTATTCCAAAGACAATCTTTAGTAACGCAGTCAATGTGGTCACACATTGCTTTAATTTTGTTTGTTTTTTTCCCTTTTTCTAATTGTGGTATGCTGTACATCCTTCAGAAAATAACAAAGTTGGGCTTAACTTTTCAATCACAGGTCGACAGATTAGTTTGGTGCAGTTCTCTCAAGTTCAGAAGCACATCATGCTGTCTGTCCACATGCCCACATCCAAAGCCAGCACTGTCCGCCTCGACAGCTGCACCGTCATCTGTGTTTGGAACATCTGGGAGCCATCCAGACCTCAGAAGATACTCATCTATGAATCAGAGGTACACATTTACACAATCTAATTTCAGCTTCAGGAAAGTCCGCTTGACTTTAGAATAATACTTGCCTTACAGAAACACTGTTCTGCGCCAGTTGATCGAAGTTTGGTCAAAATAATTGAGACGAGAACAACCAAGCTAATTAGAGAAGAGAAGCCACTTTTAACACCAATAACAGTGAACACTTGTAATGTTTTTGCTCCTTGCAGGTTCAGTGTTGCTGCTTCAGCCCAGGAAAATCCACTCTGGTGTTTGCAGGGACACTGGTTGGTTCAGTGGTGCTGTGGGACCTGAGGGAGTATGCCAGCAACCATTACAGATTAAAGATTGGTGATTATGAGTGGACCTTCAGACATCCCACCTTTTCCACCGGTATATCAGGAAAAGTTTTATTCACTTAAAATTTTCATTAAACATAGATTTTGCCTTAATATTAATTTTCATGTTAAATATTTTTTTTGAAATGTTTTTGTTCTTGCAAACTTGCCCCAAATGCAGGGGCACTTTAAGAAATGAGATAACCACATTTGTTTCAGTATTTCAAAACATAAAACTCATAAACTGTCTGGATTAAATCCAGGGTTTTATTTTTGTTGATTTTGTTGTGTATCCCTTTCAGCATCCCTTGAGTGCAGAAGCTGCGTATCTACATAAACAGAACAAACGCAGTGAGTGCTGACATCTTGTCTTTTGTTGTTCTGTCAACACAGACGCAGTGATGTCCGGCTCAGGCCATGTTTCGCCTGTCACCTCCGTAGAGGTCGTTCCCTCCTTTGTTGGAGGACCGAGATCAGAGGTCCCACTTTTAGCCTCTGAGGAAGGTGTGACTTTCTTTACAGTGTGACTGAATATTAGTGTGTCATTACTTCGTATTTCAACCCAATCAAAATCAATCAACTAAAATTATATTTTTATCACTCAGAATCATCAGGATTGTCGTTCCAGCTTGCCTCCTTGGATGAAAGCGGGATTTTAAATTTCTGGGTAGGTTAGGCGACAAAGAGACACAAGTTTAATAAAGTGATCCAGAGAAGTGTTACATGGTAGCGTTTGGTTATTTTATTAATTTGTTATCCTCAAATTAGTTTTCTCTTAAAAACTTCAACACAAATTCCTGGAATATAGTATACAAATAAAATCCTCAACCTACCCATCCCAAACGAGAAAAACTTTTTATAAAGTAAAGACAAGACACTAAACATGCATGAGATGATTCCTTATCTGTTTTAACCAGATAAAGAACCTGCTAAAATCTGAAACTCTGCAACAGTTTCAGATTTTCTTCATCAGGATTTTATGTGAAAGAGCATCATGAAGTAGTGCGTAATTATGACATAGGAAGGAAATAAACTTTCTCCCTGACTTGTCTGCTTTGTTTCTTGGTCTTCGTGATCATGTTTTTTTTATTAATATTCTCTACCACCTTTTGAGGCCATGGGCTTATGGGATGAACTCTTGCCTCCTGAGCCACTGTCACCCCATTCACTCCTTGTTAGCTGTTGTGCCTATGTACAGATCTGCATAAAATATCAAAAAAATACCCTGAATAATGAGTGGAACATCTGAAAATTTGTTTGGAAAGTTATATGTGAACATATAAATCCACTCCATCAGAATGTTATAAAGTGTAGTCTTGTTTGGCAACATTAAAATTCATCAATATTCACACTCTTTTATGTTTTTTCCTCTTTGCATCCTTTAGGTGGTGGTGGAGCTCCCTAAAGGCAACGAGGCAGGCTCCCCAACAGATTTAGGTAATTGAGTCACATTTTATAGGCCTATCTTGCTCTATCCAGTAAACGTACTCATATTTCTCCCACGAGTGTTTTGGCCTTAATTCTGTCTTGTGTTTCCCACCCTGCAGGTCTCCGTCCCGGGGGAAGAGTGAAGCTGCTTCACAGTTCCTCCCTCCTCACTGTTCAGAGGTTAGATTGATAAATAGCTCATGATGAGCACTTGTCAGCCGCTGGGCTTAAAAATACCTCACAGTGGCTTGACCCAGTGGGACGCAGCTGTTCTACAGTGGTCACATGATCCAGTGTTTGTCCCCTCGGCATGTCTCTGAAGGCCATGTACTGTACAGGCTGGGGGAACATGATGTGATGGGATAGTTTGTGAGATCTAATGTTGTGCTCTCTTCATCTCCAAGGCCATCACTAAAAGAGGCAGCAAACACAATGCCATTTCAGACGCTGCTTTTAAAATACCATCCGACAGACTCCAATCATTTCTTTATCGGCACCAATCTGGTGAGCAAAATGTATCTGAATTCAGACTAGTGATCCCTAGTTCCTTTAGGGAAATGTTTTGACTTCCTGTTTCTTTCCAGGGTCTGGTCAGACATGGAACAAGTCATGGTTTGAAGGCTCCTCCACAGTTTTATAAGTCCCAAGAAGTGGAAGAGAGAACTGTTGACATCAACTCAATCCACTTTTCTCCTTTCAAACCAAATCTCTTCCTGGTAGGAAGCGTTCCTTTTCAAATTGAGTCAGTTTTCAGACATGCAGCCTTCTGCACACATACTGGTGCTGCTTGTTGATATATAAAACACTTACGTTAGAAAAAATTTTAGAAAATGTTTACTTTTATTTAGGGACAATTGTTCAGATTGAAAGCAAATTGCATATTATGAAATAACTGTTTTTAACAAAATTCTGAAATCGTTGGTACCCTTCAAGATTCCTAGCTCGGAAAAGATTTCTCTAAGTCAAGGCAATAATTAAAAGGCTTAAAATGCCAGAGCTGTCCAAAACAGGGGTGTGTGCCTTGTTTTGCAGAAGGAAAAAGAGTATGCGAGGTAAAAATAGTTAGCATAACTTACAAAAAGTAACAACTTTGGCTCACCAAGTCTTCATAGCTACTATAGAAGACACCATCTTCTCACCAGCTGTTCATTTTGATGTCATGCTGAAAAAAAAGCTTTTTTAAAAACAGTTTTTTCTTCCCTTTTTGTAGGTGGGCTGTGCAGACGGCAGCATCAGGATGCATGCAGTCAGCCACGATCAGCCTGTGGCAGAATGGAAGAACAGCACCGATGGAGAAGCGGTGGTCTCGCTGCAGTGGACCCAGACCAGGCCTGCTGTGTTTTGTGTCCTCGACGCGGCTTCTAACCTTCACATATGGGACATGTTGAAAGATGATGGACAGCCTGTTATGACAGAGACATTTCGTGCTGATAGGTAACACCAATTAAATGAGTGACATATACAGTATAACATACATTTTATGCCATCCTGTGTTCATATCAGATGTGTGCTTTGTGTTTTTAGGATAACAGCTATGGCTGTGTTTGGAGACTCAGGACAACAAAACACATACTCAGGAATTGCGCTGGCACACGAGTCAGGAAACATAGAGCTGCAATATTTCATTCAACCTTTGACGTTGCCCAACCCTGCAGAGGAGGGAAAGTTGGAGAGCTTAATGAGTGAAGCCTTTTGAAACCCTCCATCTTAACTTCATTCTGATACCGGCTCACTTTAGTGTTACTTTAAAGGTTCAATTCATTTTTAAACACAGAAGGAGCAAAAGGTTCAACTAATACAACTTCTATAGACATCATCCTACATACCTTGCTGTTTCTTTATTTTATAGTTTAATGTGAAATTGAACAAACATGGCGTGAACATGGCCATGAGGGGAATGTTGTTAATTCATCGATTGTCCTTAGTTTAAAAATAATATTGTATACATGTTTGTGGATATGAAAATATTTATACTTTTTGGCTATAAAATATTTTTATTACAAAGTGTGAGTTATTTTAAATAAATGTAGTAAATCTGTATGTACAATGTTGGGTTTTATTTTTCCTTTTATATATATATCACACCATAATGTAATGTCATGTGTAAAATTACTCCATTTGACTTAACCCCACAGAAGCAAGATTAGGTTAGACATTAACTGCATCAAGGGAGAAGTGGAGATGGTTGAGAAGTATAATAATAATAATACATTTTATTTATATAATACTTTTCTAAAAACTCACACTTTACAAGATGCAAGGAAAATTACAAACAGTACTTCAGTACATCAAACAAAATCCTAAAAGGTTACAGAAAAACATAAATACATAGCACTGGACAACAACAAAGTGTCTTCAGTTGGAGGCTTCTTTAGATTTGCTGTAATACAGACTGCTACAGAAGAACCTATCAACAGCTATTAGCATCTACTCTTTGAAGAGCCCTGGGGAATATGAGTTACAACAACATTTATCTTCCATTTGGGACTAATAAAGTATTTTGGAATGGAATTGCATTATCTTTAAAATATTTTTGAAATAAAGCTTTTAAGAGTTTTTGCAGCCAAGTAACTATGGTTGCCGAGATACAAGCGAGGAACAAGGGAAACAATTTAAAGAAATACAAAATGAGAGTAGTGATCTGCATTTCTGCAGCTTAAAGAGATTAAACTTCTTGGATTTTATACTCAAACAGTACTTTCTTTAATATTTTACAAATTACCAACACAAAATTACATCAAAGATTCACACCCATTGGAAGTTGGATGCCTATGAATAACTTGGTATTGTATTGCACTATTATTATTATTATTATTATTATTATTATTAGTAGTAGTAGTAGTATCAGTTCCACAAATGAATTATGAAAGATTTGAGGTAATTGAGAAATTATTTTAACTTTGTAATGAAAAATTTCAATACACTTCCATGATACTTTTAAAGTTTACAATGTAGAATCATTTATAATTCAATTCACTTGATTGTTTTCACTTCCCAGAGTGCCTTGCATTATCTTCTTTGTAATGCAGGCATGGCAATCGTTTTCTGAAATTTTCCTCAGGATGAGTACACTTATTTATTCTCAGATTTCTGCAGAGCTTTACAAGCAGAAAGAGTTAGAGCAGAATCAAGTCTCAGACTTGGAGAACACCACCCTCTGAAGACCAAGTCATTTTAAAGTAGTGGCTCCAGGACAGAACAGCAAATCATCCAAGGTTCGGCATAGAGGGTGTTGTCTTGGCTCTCTAAGATGACAGAACCAACAAGACATCAAGCTAAGGAATTTCTCATTGACGATAAAAGGCAGACTGGAAACAAGGTAAATCAGCTTGAAGGTGGTAACCAGGAAATTATTGCCGTAACTATCAGTAAAGCATTCTAT
The DNA here is from genome assembly GCA_903067095.1 of Girardinus metallicus. Lineage (NCBI taxonomy): Eukaryota > Metazoa > Chordata > Actinopteri > Cyprinodontiformes > Poeciliidae > Girardinus > Girardinus metallicus. Next base: position 9,924 of record CAEGAE010065580.1, on the reverse strand, counting down.
TTGTGTCTGCAGGTTTTTGCCTATGAAGAGGATGAGCACTTCCTTGTTCATGGGTTCTATCACTTCAAGCATTTCTCCTGTGACAGCCCAGTGCGTTTCATGTCACACTCCCCTGCAACTCGTTCCTTCATCAGCCTCCATGCAGACAACACAGTAAGCTTTTTCAGACCTAAATGCTACAAGGAGACTATCTGGAGAAAACTGCCTTTTTTGGGCGTGACTGCTACAAAGATCCTGGGATGGATAGTAGGCTGGGGCCCCGGGCCCATCTTCACTCTCCTGGACAACGAATTACGGCATTTGGATACTGCGGACAACGCTCTTGATATTCGACTGTGTGAGGCGGCGGAGCATTCCTGGGAGTTGGTTACTGCAGGCTTTGGGAACGTGTGTGTGTGGTCGGTGTTGCTAATGAGGTGCAGAGTGAAGATACAGGAAGGGCTGCAGCAGAGAGCTTTCACTCACATGGCATTGGTTCCTCCACAGAAGAAGAGGCCTCACCGTGCCTTTGTTGCATGTGGAATGGATGTGACTGTGATCAACCTCGATGATGGGATAGTTCTGGATCACCAGGAGAAACTCTGTCCAAGGTCTGCAGGATCATGATGATGTTATGCACAATTTTTGATTTTGTGGTATCTATGCAGTTTTACCTTATATTGTTGAGCTCTTTCTTTGTTTCAAAATCTCATGCACCACCTTAGTCGCTGGAGCATGAAAGCATATAAATGACTGAATTTTTCTCAGTATGAAGAGCTTTAAAATGTAGATGTACTCGTTTTACTTTTTTGCATTGTCTTAAATTTCAACCACAACATACACGTTTTATGTGTCCTACAAAATAGTGCATTTCAACAATGTTTTACAAATAACTTTGCAGTTGTATTTTGCCCACCAGAGTCAATGCTTTGTTAAAGAGACGGCAATATGTGTTATTTTGTGTTTGTCTAGCATTGTGGTTTTAGTATGACAAAGTGCGAAAAGTTAAAGGACTTTAAATAAATTTTGCATGACACTTGATGTTAATAATCTATTTTGACATACATTTTGGTGTAATCAGCAGTACTTTACATCATTTTTATAGAAGTCCTATCTGTATGTTTTATGGCATGGCTTAGTTTTTCCTTTTTAGTTTTTTTTTTTTTTTTATTTAACCAGCCATCATTGTTTTATATGTGTTAATATGAAAAATAGATCTTTATATAATAAGCCGGTAAGTTATTTAAAAAAGACAGAAGTGTATTTCTGAGCACTGTTTTAAAAGACTTTTTCTCTCACAGTGAAATCACCGCAATGTTGTTCTGCACCCAACTTGACTGTTTGATCATCGCTTTCGAAGATTACACCATCACAGCCTGGGGTCTTGACTGGGTTCCACGTGTGACTTTTTTTGGACATGATGGTAATTTTAAGATTAAACTGCTTCAGGTTCAATATTTATTTATATAACCACTTGACTTCGTTTTGTCTAACTTCTATTTGTTTGTTCTACTTAGGTGTGGTGAATTCACTGTTCTATTGCTCCAAATCAAACCTGCTGATCTCATGCTCTGCAGACTGCACCCTCCGCAGCTGGGATGTAAAAAAGAACTTGGCAATCGATTGTTTCCACACAGAGCAGAACACCCCTCCACTGTGTTTGGGTGGCATAAAGAACGAACACCCATTTTTCTCTTTTTCAGACAAAGGTGTGGATCTTTGGTTTCTAACAGCTTGGTACACCCTCCACACAAAGGTCAAAGGGGATGAAGACATCGCATTGAAACAAATCTCAGTCTCACATTTGCCTCCTTGCTACCCAACCCGAGTGACTTGTGTCAGTGAAGATGATCATATCTATCTGGTTTCTGCTGGAACAGCAGAAATGCTGACTTCCTTTAAGGCAGGAAAGAGGGTATTATGTGCTGCCTACTGCCTTCAAAAAGAGCTTTTGTTTGTCTTGACTCAGGGTGGTACTTTACTGCAAGTCAACCCACTCGCTAATCCAGCAACTTTGATACAAGAATGGGAAGGCAGAGGCCAGGCTCCCTGGCCAATATCAGACACTCTAAGTAAAAAGGATGTCCAAAATCTACCGGAGCCTGGCCCCGCCTGTTGCATGGTGACTTACAGCTATTTGGGAGACCCTGAGAAGGCTTTAGAGAAGTGGAAAAGTTTACCAAATGGGAGACGCAGTAGTCGGAGGGACAGCAAACATATTGATCATTTCAAGAATAGGTAAGCAGCTTCTCTTTACATTAAAGTAGCATATTGCCAGATGTATTCGCTCACAGATCCAGATCACTAAATCCAGGTGTCCCAGTTGCTTCCATGGCCATGGGTGTACAAAATCCAGCACTTCGGCACGCAAATTGTTTCTACAAATGAATTGCCCTCAGGAACTCAGTGAAATTTCAGTGTAGTTTCATAATAGGATGCCCCGTGTACAACAAGTCCAATCGTTAAATTTCCTCCCTGCTGAATATTTTACAGTCAGCTGTTAGAGGTATTAAAGGTGCAGCATGCAAGTTTTGTAAATATTATGTTTTTTACATATTTAATAGAGCTGTGATATTCTGTGAAAAAAAACTGCCAATCATGCTTGTGTTCGTGCTGCTCAATGTGCTAATGGCGGAGGAAGCCGTGCTAATGGCAGAGAAGCCAACCTTATATTAAACCCCACAGATTAAAAATGGGATGTCACTCAGTAATGTGTGTGAAGGCAAATGAGTGACTACCTATGGTATTATACGGTGGTGCATTTGAATTGCTAGAAGTTGTTCTTTTGTGTGAAAGTTTTTATACATTTTGTGTTTGAATCAGATTTTGGGTTATTATTGGCCAAAGTGGTGGCTGTGTGAGTGTCCTCGCAATGGATGATGGGACGGTCCTGTACAGAACCCCTGCACACAACGGCAAGGATGTCACAGCAGTGAAGGCCTACCCGATGAACAACTGCCTCCTCTCCTCGGGTGAATTTAAAACAAACATTTTTATATCCTCACACATCTTTTTCAAAGAAGGTTTGATTACTTTAAATCTAATTATCAAGGTGCGGACTTCACGGTGGTGGTATGGAGAGTTCATCCCGATGCTGCAAAGTGTCTCACCCAATGGCAGACGGTGGTATGTTATGAGCCTCAGGTCTACCTGGCGGCGCTGGAGCTGCAGGTGGCCCTGGAGTTTCGACAGCCTAACAGCAACTCCTACAGCCTACAACTCTACCATGTGGAAAACCTGAAACGAACAGAATGTCAGAAAAAAAATGCACATATAGACTCCCTCACAGGTCACAGCTTGGTATAACCACTACATGGGAAACTGCACAGAGGGATTTTTACCCGAGTGACTCGTTTTTTTGGTTTGTTTTTGTTTTGCAGGAATGTGTGCGATTCCTGAAATAAAGGCATTTGCTTCCTGCAGTCTGGATAAGACAGTGCGCATCTGGAATGAGAAGAATAAGCTCATATGGTAGGACTTACTTTATATCTTCTTTTTAATCCTGCTTTATTTTATTTATCAGAATGTTTATATGTTTTGGGTTAGGGTTCTAAAATTATCCACAATACTTGAACTTTTGTCACATTGAAACCACAGACTTCAATGTGCAACTCTGTGAAGGGAAAGGTATTAAATTTATACCAAAAGAGGCCAAACGTAAAATATTTGGTCATTATGCAAAACATTGTTTAAAGAGGGAAAGTTCACATTGCATCCCCCTAACCTCCTTTGTGTTGGTGTACAACAAAATAGGGGCAAGTTCAAGGGGCATTATCATTTTTGCAAGACATTTTGTATTTTAGAATAAATATTCAAACACCATATATTTTGTTTTCAGGGTGCAACAGCTTGTGGAAGCATGTCAGTGTATGGAATACAGTGGAAACGGGGAGCTATTTCTGGGCATGAATGGAGACCTGTACAGGCTAGAGTTTGCACAGTTTCTACCAAAGAAATACCAACGGATGGTGCGACTCTTGGCTGCTTTTTATTTAAATGAATTTAAAAATTACACACAGGAAGGTTTTATCATCACTATGCCTGATTTTATTTTCCAGCTTCACTGCTACTATTTTGAAAATGTCCTTTCTGAGCTGCCTAATCCTGAGATTGAAGAAACACTCGACAAAGCAGAGTAAGACAGGTTCCACTTTCAGGTTACAATAATAATGCAACTATCTGAATAAGTTCTGAGCACTTTTGTATTCTAGTGTGTCAATTACTGAGGCAGGAAGATTAAAGGAAGCTATCAGCAGCAATGAGGTAATGAACATATACCTGCAGCAGGAGCAGGTGAGTCTATAAAAAGGTACATTTTAAGATCTGTTGAACACAGCAATAATTAAAATACCTGACTCATAAATACATATTTCCACCTGTGTCAGGAGGCATCAGTGATCATAGACATGGACTTGAAGGCTCTAATAAAGGGAGACGTAAATTGCACGCAAAAGAAAACTCACAGTACAAAACAAACCAAGAAAGAGGCCTTTGACCAATACATGCATGAGTTATATGGATTGTCACCTTGTGAGCAGGTATATTTCAGCAACAACTTTTTTTCACCTGATTTTCTCAAGTACTTGAAAATAAATTCAACTGTCAAACAGTCTAGTATATAAACTTTTAATATACTGGACTAGTTTTCAGTGATTCTCAAAAGTATGCAAGAAGGTCTCTCTTGAAAAGTAAATCTTTATTTTTTTTTATGTTAAGCACATTTGCAAAAATCATACTAATTTGTTAAACACTCTGCTTTTCAGACTAGTGTAGATGAAGACGATTTTGATGATATTATAATGATGACCAAAGCACGTTTAATGCGATCCATTTACGTTCCAAAGCCAAGACAAGAGGTTGGTCCTGCGGCCACTGAACTGCTTGCGGAAAAACAGGTATAAACCTTAACGACGTCAATATTTTTTATCTATTAATGCTTAATTCAATTTTCCTGTAACAGATAGCAAAGTGACAGCTTTAGGTGAAAATGTATGACACTTGTATCATTCTCTTTTTTCCGTTTGTAATCACAGCATTTTCCTCATTCTTAAGTTTGTTTTAGCTTTGCTTCTTTAACGTTTCAGATCATTGATCCAGTGTCAATATCAAAGAAATAGAACAAATACTGAATGCAAACAGCAATTTTGAACTGATGTTTACATTTACTAGATGGGAATGTATATATTGACCAATGTTGCTCTATGTGAAAATATGCACCCTTTGTTAAAAGATACTTTATCTGTAATTGATTACATTATACTGTAGGAAAGCCGAGTTCAATTTCACAAGCTACCTGTGGGTTTGATTATTGCCAGATGTGTAGGACCAAGAAATAACTTGAGAACTTGTCTGACAACATGAAGCAGGCTTAAAGATGCCCGAAACCAAAACATTGTGCTCCAATCTAAAAAAAATTCAAGAAGAGATAAAAAGGTTGCCTAGCTACCGTAACAGTCTGTAAAAGGTGGCTGATAATAGGAAATGCAGGAACTCTGGAACAGTAGTGAACCTTCCGGGAGCATTTGGACAAAATTATTTTCATGGTGCTGATGACAAAGAACATTAAGGCTCATTATACATTTGCTCAACAACATCAATAGCTTTAATTATACATTTGCTCAACAACATCAATAGCTTTAACATCTTTTAAGAAAAAGAACATGATATCTACAGTCAAGGGAGTTGTATCGTGAAGGTCTCGCTTATATTTTTTAGAACCGATATGTTATGCACACAAAAGAAAACTCACATAAATTACCATAAATTTTCCTCTCCAGTAGAAATTCTGAAGGAGAAATCCACCAGTTTGTGATCAAGCACAATTGGGTTATGCAGCAATAATCTAAAGAGTATTCCTCCACAGTGATGTTAATGTGTTATTGTCAGCTATCATAAGGTCTTCATAACAGTTGTTTTTACCAAGAGGGGCACAACCAGTCTTAGTTATTAGGTTTAGGGGGTAGTTAATTTTCACATTTAGCAATGTTGTTTTGGGTAGATTTTTTTCCCCTAATTGTCATCAAATTTGTTTAATAACTTTTCTAAAGCACTGTATAACATAAAATCAAACAATATCCAGATTTCGAAGACAAAGTTGACCAAAAAGGCTCCAGTGTTGAAAGCTGTGCTTGCAAAACAAGCCAAAATGGATAAGGTAAAAACAAGACATATTCAGACATTTTGGGACTGGAACAAGCAGAGGCACTTTATCAGACTTTTTCTTGCAGGCTAAAAAGGTCACCGGTCCAGTGGAGTCAACCCAGTTGGACCGTTGGAGTCAACAGAGACCCCAAGCTCTTCTTCGTACTTCTCTACTTAGTACCCCAACACCAGCTCAACTCCAGAAAATATCCCATGACACTCCATCATTCCTCAGTCAGTTTTCAAGTATGGAATGGTTTTCTGAAGTGTATCCTGACAGAATGGTAATAAAAAGAAATATGAAAATACATGCACTCTTGGTGATGAATGCGGCTCAGGTTTAGATGTTTGAATGTTTGCAGTCTATCTCAAGCGACATTTCTCCGGAGGACATCTTCCTGCAGCTACTAAGTTACCTGCAAAACTCTGGCGGGAAAGTAAACTCCAAGGTCGTTGGAGCAGTTCATGCAGCACAAGCTCTGCAAAGCCAGAACCTCTTTGAACTCACAGATATACAGTACACAAACCTCACCGACGCTTGGGAGAAATTCATACAGCCATCAATGGTAAAGCAAAACCAGTATTAAAATTGCAGCTTGAGTTACAACTGACAGCTTTGCTAATATGTTGTTGTTTTGCTTTTTTGCATGTTTCAGTCCAATCAAGCACGAGATGTGGTTGTTGAGATGTTAAATTTGCTGGTGGATTTGAAATCGGAAGTCAGTTACGATATTACGAAAAAAGTTATAATTCTTCTGGCAAACAAGGAGTTGAATGTCCAGTGAGTTTCTAACAGTATTAATTTGGAAGATAAGTGGTGTTTTTTGTTTGTTTATTTTATTAAGAGATGGAAAAAATCCTGTTTCTTTGTCAATAGGAGACCAATATTCCGCCTCCTTGAGGGGTTGGGTGTGCGTCAGGCACAGTATTTCCTGGAACGCGAGTTTCAAAACTGGGCTGAGGGACTGCAGGGGAAGCCTAACAAGATGGAAATAATTGACAAAAAAGCAGGCTGCTGGATGGAGCATTGGACTTCAAAATTCAAAGTTAGTTCCTCATTTCATTTTGTTCTTATCTTGTTCCTCCAACAATGTCAAAATGTATCCATCCATCCTTCCATTTTCATTACACCCTTGTCCCTTAGTGGGGTCGGCAGGGGTGCTGGTGCATATCTCCAGCCACGTTCCGGGTGCGAGGCGGGGTTCACCCTGGACAGGTCACCAGTCTGTAGCAGGGCAACACAGAAACAGACTAGACGAACAACCATGCACACACACTCTCACACCTAGGGACAATTTAGAGAGGCCAATTAACCTGACAGTCATGTTTTTGGACTGTGGGAGGAAGCCGGAGAACCCGGAGAGAACCCACGCATGCACAGGGAGAACATGCAAACTCCGTGCAGAAAGACCCTGGGCTGGGAATCGAACCCAGAACCTTCTTGCTGCAAGGCAACAGCTCTTGTCAAAATGTATATTTTGTTCAATATTAAAATTCATTAAATTAACTTTGAGTGAAAGAAAGAAAGGACAAGTGTGTGAAGAGGTCCACTAATAACCACTGTACTTTTTTTCCCCATGCTACAATCCTAAACTTCAATGTGTTTTGTAATTTAGGAGCATACTAGCAGAAATTAGTTCAAAATTGCAAAGTGAAAAGAAAATGATATATGGGTTTTGAGAATTTTAAATAATCGCTGCAGCATGATGGCACCGCCATCGTGTTTCAACATGGGACAGGTTAATGTGCAGTGGTAATTTTTCACCCTGCTGGTATGAATCTTTGTGCAGGGAAGTTAAAATATAAATATTTTAATTGTATAAAGTGAGAATATTTGCATTTAATGAAAATAAAAAAAAGAACATTTTTTGCATAAATACATTTCTGGAATGGATTTATGCAGGCTTTATGTTAAGTTGATGCTGTTGAACGAATGATTGGAAACCAAACTACACATTTGCATGCAAATAGATAAATACACATTACGATCAGCAGGAACAGCAATAATAAAGAAAAAAGGGGAAAAAACCCCCAAAACTACAGAAAACGTACTTGTATATGTCAAAGATGCTTTGATATATGGCACTGTACACCATGAAGGATTATTTGCATCGTTTGCTTCCATTCTATGCAACACAGGATTATAACCGCTTTATGAACATTGAAACTTCATCGCAGTGGAAACGGCCCACCTTCAGCGGATTGGATGTCCTGAAATTTTTCTGTTTAATTAAAAAGGAAGAGATCAGAAGGGCCTACTTTGTTCCTGCTGCCCACAAATACAAAGTGATTGTGCCTCAGCAGAAGTGGTATGTGAACGTACACTTAAAATAGTTGTTTTCCTCTGTAGATTGCAGACATTTTTATATAAGATTCCATCGAACTAACTCTAGATACATTTTTCCATCTATAGTTTAAAGTAATTTTATTTTGTTGCATCATTTTTAATCAAATTTCTAATTCTAAGGTGTTTCTAAGGTGCAGTGCAACATTTAGACGTAAATATGAAATGTTATTGTGAAATATAATCTGGTGGATAAGTTAGATAAATATTACTTTTAAAAAATTTACTTTATGAATTTCTGCACTGGAAATACTTCATACTTCACTATCCAACTGTATTTATGTGGTCAGTTTTTGATTTTAAACTGAAGTAAATAGAGCACTGAATAGTTCAATAGTATTCTGATTACTGTTATGTTTTATACTTTTGCAGGAGTTTCAAACCAATTTTTCGCCTGGGAGAGTCATACACCATGGCCAGAAAATGGAAAAAGACAAGATACTGTCAGTTCTGTCAGCAAACACATATTACTTAATACCTTAAAAAGAAAGTCAACTTCAAATGTGACTTGTGTAATTGCAGGTGTTTTTGAGCCTAACTTTCCCAATTGGATCCATATGCCTCTGTCTCGTGTCAACCTGCGTCCGTTTCACACAAATGTGTATGAGCGCTTGGTGAGGCTCCCTACCCGAACCTACTTCATCCCTGAGCAGTCTACAGTGGAGTACTACAGACGAAAATTCAAAAACAGGCCTGTAATAACCCTATCACCACCATCCCACCACCCCACCACTCCACCACCAACTCCTGACCTAAATCAGGAATAATCCTAAATTATTCAACAATAAATAAAAAGTAATAGTTGCTATTAATTCAAGTAATTTTATACTTTCAGAATGAAAGTTTGAAGTTATTTTTCAAGGTTGGCGGTGTTTACTGTCCAGCAGCATTTTGTTGACCTGGTTAATGGACTCGGGCGTCAAACATGGCAACATTCAGGTTCTCTTAAACGGAAGAAGGAAGTTAGAAATCTTCAATGACACAGCCATTAATGTTTTCTCTTCTTACTCTAAAGATTGATTATTTTTTAGTGTATAATAAAACATTGTCCAGTAATTTGGAATGAAAACTGTAAATGTTGAAAGAATTCATTTTAAACATAGGATTTAGTTGTCTCTATAGTAAGGGTAACATTGCAGATACTACACTTTAGAGATAGTGTTTGCTCTGCCGACTCACATTTACATAAGATGTGTCAGAGTCTGGTCCGCATTGCCGGCAGTAAGTCGAGCTCGTTTCCGGTGACAGTTGGACTCCGCCAGGGCTGCCCTTTGTCACCGATTCTGTTCATTACTTTCATGGACAGAATTTCTAGGCGCAGCCAAGGTGTTGAGGGGATCCGTTTTGGTGGCCTTAGGATCGCGTCTCTGCTTTTTGCAGATGATGTGGTCCTGCTGGCTTCATCAGGTCGTGATCTGCAGCTGTCATTGGATCGGTTCGCAGCCGAGTGTGAAGCGGCC
>CAEGAE010065569.1:0-11564 GCA_903067095.1 Girardinus metallicus | reverse complement strand
TGAATTAATTTCAGATTCTTGTATAACTTTTCTTCAAGTTAACAAAGTGAGCTGTTATTGTTACAGGTTCATTTTATAAACTACAGAAAAGTAACTTAGAGAAGCTCAATGGGAAAAACTGGACTGATGTTGATATGATAGTAAAACTGATGTTATGTTGGATTTATAATGTTTGATTGTAGCTTTTTTTTATCCAATTACACGATTAATCGTAGGAATAATCGATAGATTACTCCATTACTAGAATATTGGTTTACAACAGCCCTACAACAATCTAAAAAGGACATGAAGTCAGTGCATCATTAAATTGATTATGTTTCAAATAAACTCCAACCAGCTGGTTTTAATCTAGATTTAAAGGCTCTCAGTGTTTCAGCTGCTTTACAGTTTTCTGGAAGTTTGTTCCAGATTTGTGGTGCATAGAAGCTGAATGCTGCTTCTCCTGGTTTGGTTCTGGTTCTGGTTCAGAGCAGAACCAGAACCAGAACCTGAGGGGTCTGAAGGTCGATGCAGCAGCAGATCTTTAATGTTTTGTGTTTCTGATCCGTTCAGTGATTTATAAACTAACGTCAGGATTTAAAGTCTATTCTCTGAGCTCTAGATCTACAGCTCTAGATCTATAACAGGGAGCCGGTGGAGGACTGTAGATCTATAGCTCTAGATCTATAACAGGGAGCCGGTGGAGGACTGTAGATCTATAGCTCTAGATCTATAACAGGGAGCCGGCGGAGGACTGTAGATCTATAGCTCTAGATCTATAACAGGGAGCCGGCGGAGGACTGTAGATCTATAGCTCTAGATCTATAACAGGGAGCCGGCGGAGGACTGTAGATCTATAGCTCTAGATCTATAACAGGGAGCCGGCGGAGGACTGTAGATCTATAGCTCTAGATCTATAACAGGGAGCCGGCGGAGGACTGTAGATCTATAGCTCTAGATCTATAACAGGGAGCCGGTGGAGGACTGTAGATCTACAGCTCTAGATCTATAACAGGGAGCCGGTGGAGGACTGTAGATCTACAGCTCTAGATCTATAACAGGGAGCCGGTGGTTTTAGTTGTAATAACTGAAGCTGAGCATTGACTCTAGATCTGTAGCTCTAGATTTTTCCTCTTTAGGTCCAATAATAATAACTTCAGTTTTGTTTCTGTTCAGCTGGAGAAAGTTTTGTCTCATCCTCACATTGATCTGTTCTCAGCATTTATGCAGTGACTGGATGGGGTCAAAGGTCACCTGGTGACACTGTGATGTAGAGCTGGGTGTCATCATAGCTAATCTTATTTCCTGTTATAACCTGAGCTAGTGGGAGCAGATAGATATTGAATCACAGGGTCCTAGGACTGAACCTTGGGGTACCCCACATGTGACCTCTGACCTCTTTGATGAGAAGTTTCCAGTTAAAGCAAAGAGATCCCTGTTCTTTATGCAAGTTGTTCAGTACAAAATGTTGCATATGTGCAAAACATTTGGATAAATAATGGGTTGGTCTGATCCTGGTCCGTAGCCTTGGTCATTCTCTCGTTGCTCTGTTTTACGCACATGTATATGTTTACGTGTCCATATACGTATATGTTTACTCAAACATATGTTTGAGTAAAATGAACATTGTTCTTTTATTTTATGAACTACTGACATCATGTCTCCGAAATTCCAAGCAAATATTTAGTAGCCTCTTAATTTTTTCCACAGCTATATGTAGTTGTTAACAGTTTTAGTTGGACAAAACTATTTAATTTTGTATGTGAATGTATGAAAATAAGCAGTTAGATTTAGAAAAATGCACCAATGAATATCTTCTCTTGGGCCGTAGCGAAGTCAAATTCTGCCCAAGGCCTTATACAGCCTGGGACCAGCCCTGCAGAACGAGCTAAATCCACTGAACTGCGCATCTCTACTGGATACAGAAGGACAAACGAGAAGATTTCATTTATGTGGCTTTAGTAGCTCTTCCATTTCGTGTCTGTTGACTTTTTTATAAGTGCCACAGAAACTGTTTTGGTTGCCCCAGCTTTATGGGACGAGTTTATTTGGTCTCTTGGGCAGCAAGTTGAGATGTAAACACCGCATAATTCCTTGCTCACAAAGATAAATCATTCTCAACACTCGCTCAGTGCGCACCTCTGAAAGAGTGACTACAGGTTACACCAAAGAGCTGCACCAGCAGAGCTAACGCGGTGGGTTTTAATCTCCTACCTTGATGTGGAATACTCCAAAGAAACATAATTCCTCACAGGGGGTTGATGTAAATATCCATACAGGTCAACCTGCATCCAGTTTGAGCGAAAGGAGGAGCGTGCAATTCGCACTGAAGTAAACTTCAGACGTCAAGCAGCGACAGCATGCTAGGCAGTGCAAAGAGGCGCCAGCAGTGTGACTGGTCTGCGCTACCGGCTTTGTGGCCTGTTAAATGCATCAACTATAAACATATCTTTTAGGAATAATTCTTCTCCGCCAGTAAAAAACTCAGTGCAACAGAGACGCTTGCAGTCCGGCTTATAATTAAAAAAAAAAGTAAGCAATTTCTTTTTCTAAAAACAAAAACAAGCAGCACTTAGCCTGGTGGGGTGGGAGCAAGGAAAGTCTGGCTATCCGCCAGGCTTATAATACACTGGGGGAAACCCTGAGTACCCCAGACAGTCAGATCATTAACCCATCAGATCATTAACCCATCAGATCATTAACCCATCAGATCATTAACCCATCAGATCACGGACCCATTAAATCAGTACCTCACCTGTGGGATCATTAACCCATGGAATCATGAACCTGTTGAATAGTACTGTTGGAATATTTAGCTTAATATGCTAGTTTTAATGTTACCTTTAACTCTAATTACATGTTTAAAATATTAGACAAAAATTAACATTGTTTTAAATAGGCTCAAATTTAGGTTGAAACGATACTCAGGCTTCAGTTAATATAATCTGATCAGTGGGATATTTTTCGTTAACATACCAGTATGAAATTATTAAAAGTAATCTAATTGGTAGTTTAGTATGTTTAAAATATAGTGTGTAAACTCATATCTACCGGTCAGAGTGTGTGACCTCGTCTCTCTCACCAGGGACGGTGATAAACGGGTGGGGAAAACACTCTGGTCTCGTAGATAAACCTGAGTTTTCTTCCTGTGTTTAGATTAGCGTTTAGGTGAAGAGTTATAAAACTCTCTGTCTAATTCAGGCTAAACTGTAACATCAGTCAGTCAAACGTATAATCAAAACTAGTAGAATATTAATTAGAAAATGTCTGGAATTAATGTGTTTCTATTGAAAATGCTCAGGTATATTTTATAAGTGTGTTAATTCTTAAAATCTGTGCTTTGATTTAAGAGGGTGGAGAAGTTCTGAATCACTGGACGGTACCAGGCTGTGATTGTTACTTTTAAAATTATTGCAAATATCTGTGTTTGGAGGACTTGCTCGGCGAGGTAATAAAACATTAAGATAGCTTTAGTTCAACTAGAGAACTGGGAGAAAGTCCAGCTCTAGAACGGACATGATAAAATTCTCTCTGAATATGACCTTTGGTCTTCCTCGTCTAAAGAGAGGAACGCCTTAGTTCTGAAATTAAACGGCTCAGGAGGTAATAAAGTTATTTCGGACAGCCTAACTTAGTAATCTGAAACTTCTTGCAGCTATAGAAGGAGAGAACACGCCTTGATTAAAAACAAGGAGACACCTTTTAGATAAAACTCTACACCCCAGAGGAACGAATCAGATTTACTATTGCAGCCGCATGGCGATCTCCAAAGAAACGCGTTTTTTGTCTTTTACTATCTGTTTTTCTGCTTTCCCATTTCTCTCAGGTAATTAATGTCTGCTTAGTGTGTTTGAAGTGTCTGAGGTTGTGATGTGATTTTATGCTTTTTAACTGTTGGAATAAACTCTGAAAATGTGCGACCTGGAGCTTCTGTGTGGCTTCGTTTTCACGCGTGGCATCACGGAATCCGGGATGATGAGAGAAAACAACGAGCCACAGGTCTTAATAATTTACCCGAGCCGTTGGATCAATAACCCATCAGCTCATGAGCCCATCTAATCTAGTCAGACCATGAATCATCGAATCAAAACCCGATCCGTTGGATCAGTACCCCAGACCACTGGATCATTAACCTGTTGAATCAGTACCCAAGCTTTTGGATCAGTAATCCATCAAATTAACCCAACCCATCAGATCTTCATCTTAACCTCAACCTATCAGGTCACAAACTGGTCCAGCTAGCTTTGCTGGTTTCACTCACTGGACTTCACTGGAGGTTTGAGCTCCTCGCCGTCAGCTGAACTTGTGTCCACATGGACCAGCAGGTGAGTGAGGCGTCTCACTCTGGAGTTAAAGATGGCAGCTCGGCTCTTGCAGCGGCGGGCCACCTCCGAGTTCTCCAGGTACTCGCTGAGGAGCCACGACAGCGGACTGCATATTTTTGATTCTGGATAGAACATGAAGCACAGTTCAGGCTCAGAAAGCTTCAATAAGGAAATATTTACAGACCAGAAAGACCCATCAACAAATCAAAAGTTCAGAAACACCCTTGTGGATATTTACACCTTCTGGAGGCTCCAGTGACAGTTGACATTCTGAAGAGAGTGAAGTGTCTCAAAACAAGTTATATCTTTAAGTCTCAGTAACACATCCAAGCTGAGGCCTTCCTATTACGAGACATTCCACAGACGCAGGCTGCCATACATGGATAAAGTTTGGGAGGTCCAACATACACAAGCAGTGGCATATTGGAGGCAGTGAGGGTGTTCCCTGCACCATTAAAAAGTTAGAGGGATGCTAGATTCGGTGGGACGGGTAGGCTTTGTCCCTCCCACCGGTCTCTACATTTTGATTGACTGGACTTCCAGAGCGTCTCCAAGTCCAGGGACCTGCAGGCGCCCACCTGGATGCATCCAGCCAGCACGCTGATAGTGCTTTCCCAATCGGTAAATATACCTGGATTGCTTAATAAATGCATTTCCTCGTTTAACTCGGTCTAACAGAGTCTTCACTCTAGAAGACAACCCCAAAATATAATGTTAGCAGGTTTTAATGGGAAAATGTTCTTAGAGAAACACACAACAGAGTGACCCTCACTGAAGGAAAATGTTTGTCATCAGACCAAACCTGCAGATTAGAATAAGCTTGACATCACTGGTGTGTGTGGGTAGGCGTGGTCACCTGACAGCGTGATGCTGTGGACGATGGGGCTGATCAGAGCCTCCCAGCAGGTCCGACCCAGAGCTTCGGCTGCTTCAGCGTCCGGCAAAAACCGATCTGCAAACATCTGTTCGTGTCTCAACGCACTGTTCAGCCTAAACACACAGATTCAAGTTCTGGGGTGAGTCAGCAGCGGCTGCAGCATCACTCGCTGACAGGCAGAGGAGAGTTTGTACTTGTTGAAGAGCTGCAGCAGCTGAGCCTTGTCCTCCACTACCTCCTGACACCAGGTATGGGCTTTGGTACTGTAGAACAGGTAAGTACGGCGGCACAGCTGCTCCTTGAACACGGGCCAGAACGTGGGCTTTGGACCCAGAACCTCAAAGCCGTGGACCCGAGTGTCGATGCCGCCCTGCAGCACAGAGGGACGGATCAACACCTGTGGACGAGGCCCAGGACGTTTAAGGAGCAGAGACTGACCTGCTGGCATCTCTTGATCCTGATCTGGATCATGGACCAGAACCGGGTCATGTTCTCCAGGAGAACCACACGGCTGGCTGAGGCAGCGACGTTCACCTGTAAAGATGGAGCGGGCTCAGATGGGGAACCGCCCTTGTTGACATGACCAGAACCAGACTCACCGTGTTGAGTTCTGTGTTGATGTTGGCCGGGTCATCCCCGCCCAGAACCAGGATCCTGGCCGGCATGTAGCTCGAGTCCTCACTGGCGACCAGGATGGCGAGTTGTCTGAACATGGAAACACGCGATATCAAAATTCAGGTGACACAGGCAGGTAGACCAGCTATAACAGACGGCCACACCACAAAACCACGCCCCAAAAATAGACGCCTAGCAACAGAACCATTCACCTGGAAACTCCTGAGACGGAGAGAGAGATGGCCACACCTGCCTGATGACCACACCTGCCTGATGACCACACCTGCCTGATGACCACACCTACCTGATAACCACACCTGCCTGATGAACCACACCTGCCTGATAACCACACCTGCCTGATGAACCACACCTGCCTGATAACCACACCTGCCTGATAACCACACCTGCCTGATGACCACACCTGCCTGATGACCACACCTACCTGATGACCACACCTGCCTGATGACCACACCTGCCTGATGACCACACCTGCCTGATGACCACACCTACCTGATGACCACGCCCTTGTGCATGTAAATGTTGATGAAGTGCGAGCCAGTGCACCCATTGGACTCCCAGTAGGTTTTGGGGTTCTTGTCAGTCAGCTTGTTGGCTCTGTGGTGGTTGGAGGAAACCTCCACCTTTTCCCAACATTTATCCTCCTTGAGCTCCACACTGGAGCCTGGGAAGATCAACAGGGACACCACTTAGACCCGGTTCAGAAACCACTCTGTCCATCAACATAAAAGACCATCTGCACTGACCCTGGCACAGGTTCCTCAGGAAGACGTCGAAGAAAGGGATGTTGATCGGCTGGTGGTTGCGGCGGTGCTCCTCGATCTGACCCAGCACCATCTGACACACAACAGGAAACAGAGGCAGCACATGACTCACAGCAGCCAATCACTGGAGACCATGAGGACCTCAGCTCTTTACTGCTGGAGATGATGCTAAGATGTTCTCCAGAGCGTCTCCAAGTCCCGGGACCTGCAGGCGCCCACCTGGATGCATCCGGCCAGCACGCTGGTGGTCATCTTCTTGTAGAGGCTGGCGTATTTCTCACAGTCACTGATGAGGTCTCGCAGCTCAGTGACCAGCAGCAGATTGGTGCTGTGTTTGTCCAGAGCCTTCACCAGAGACTCCTTGGTCCCCAGGCGGCACATAACCACTGCATAGTCCTTGTTCAGTGAAGCCAGTCGGTACAAGAAGCGGATGAAGAGTTGCACAACCTGTGGAGTCATCATAGCAGGTTAGCCTCTCACCATGACCTCTATGACCTCTGACCTCAGAACCAGGAGTGCTGCTAACCTCTCTGTCGTTGATGAACGCCGTCATAGTGGACAGACATGGCTCAATGCTCTCGTGCCATGGCAGCATGTCCTCCTCGTAGTTGTCCAGGAACTTGTTGAGTATTCTGCAGGTAGGGTCAGAGTCAGGCGAGGTCCAGCAGCACCACGGGGGGGCGGCTGCCGGCAGCACCACGGGGGGGCGGCTGCCGGCAGCACCACGGGGGCGGCTGGCAGCCGCAACAGCTCCAGAGGCACCTTACCTGAGGATGGACAGCTGGACCGCCCGGTCAGCTCGGTGCTGCTCCATCAGGCGGACCAGGTCCTGGTAGGTGTCCCGGCTGTGGGTGACCTGCATAAAAAGACGAGATAAGCTGTTGGACGGCGGCAGCACTGGTTCTGTGGGTTTGAACAGACCTTTTCCAGTACCTGTCGGCGCTCGTCCTCCAGCTGGGACGTATCGTCGCACAGTAGCTGCTCCAGGGTCTGGATCACCTCTTTGGTCACCGTCAGCTCCTTCAGGCTCACCACCAACATCTGCAGCTCTGTGTCCTTAAAGTCCAGCTGGTCCTGACTCTCTGGGAAAGACGACCTGGTTTACTCATAGAACAGGACCTATGGTCCATAGAACCTGTGGTTGCCTGAGCTTACCTTAAATACAGAAATAAAGCTTCATGGAACAAATTAGACGAGGCATCGGCCTCACAGACTAAAGTAAACAGGGTATATACCTCACAGATTAAAACAGTGAGCGGTTTTAATTTCCTCAAGACATTCCTGTAATCTATCATCTGACTGTCCTCATCAGGATTTATGGATAGGTATGACTGAGTATCGTCAGGATAACGGTGGACATTTATGTCATGAGGTCTAGGGGTTTCACCAATTGGAAGCAGATGTATAGTAAAGAGAACTGGGCTGACACAATTACCTGATGATGTAAATCAGCCTACTACTGCTCCCCTGACCCCTGATCCTACAGCATGTTGGGTATTTTCAGGAGCAAAATGATCTCAGCAACAATCCGAGTCAGGGAAAGGGGCCTTGGTCTTGCCCCATACCTTTGCTCTCCAGCTTGTGCACCATGGAGATGTGGTTGAGGGCGATGATGGCCAGCATGGTCTCAGCCCTGGACAGTGTCAAACACTTTTTCAGGACGGCGGTGACACCACAAGCCACCAGCTGCTCTGCTAAGCTCTTGTGGCTGGCGATGAGCATGATGATGATGAGCAGCCCGTTCCGGACCGACAGCATGCAGCTGCACAGAGGAACGTTTTGAGCAGGGAGTCATGGCAACAGGGAGCTGCGTCTCGGAAGGAGGACTCACCCTTTGGTCTTCAGCATGAGGTCGATGGCAGAAGGGATGGCGCTCAGGAGGCCCTTGGAGCCTTCGGGAGTGGCCGAGCCGATGCTGGCGAAGATCTCCAGCATCATCTGGGTTCCCGACTCTGACAGCGGCAGACTGCTGCCGACGCTGCGCAGGTCATGCTTACTGGCACCGGTGATGACCTTTAGCACCTGAGAAAGAGGACTGGGTCGTCATCATGATCCTCAACAACATAAGAGAAGATGGTGAGTCTTACCGCCAGCGCTAACTGGAGCACGTAGACCACCGTAGAGAACTCCTGCATGCAGGACAGGACCGCTTTGACCCCACCCTCCGTAGCGAAGCACACCCTCCACTCGTACTTCAGCATAAGGAGGTGAGTCAATCTGAGAGTGCTCACAACCACGTCCCTGGAGGAGGAGCCCAGCAGTTCCACCAGCAGCTTCAGCACCTTGTCACTATCAGAAACACACCAGCTCAGGCTATTTCTTGGACAGAGTCATTGGTCCAGCCTATGTCCTGGACAAAGGTTACTCTGAGGTCTCTCACCGTATGGTCTGGGCTGAATCGTTCCTCATGGAGTTCTTGTCCTGTGCGCTCTTCTCCTCCAGCAGCCGAGTGATGAAGAGGACAGCGGCCAGCTGCTGGGCGGGTTCCGAGGCCGAGCCTCCCTTCTTCAGGATGTCCACCACCTCCCCCAGCTTCTCCAGCAGGCTCTTCTTCCCCTGAACCCGCGGGTTGCTGAACACTGCAGGAAGACAGCATGACACCTCATCACCAACATGGAGACAGACGCTCCTCATCGTCATGATGAAGATGTCCCCACCTTTCATCTTGTCCTCCAGGTCATCTGGATACTTGCTGTCGTCCTCAGAGGGAAGCTCGCTCTCCGTCTCCGAG
The DNA here is from genome assembly GCA_903067095.1 of Girardinus metallicus. Lineage (NCBI taxonomy): Eukaryota > Metazoa > Chordata > Actinopteri > Cyprinodontiformes > Poeciliidae > Girardinus > Girardinus metallicus. The sequence goes on along the minus strand of CAEGAE010065569.1, from coordinate 2,255 downwards.
CACCCAGAGTCCAGAGGAACTTCCTTCTTGGCCTTCTTGGAGACTGAGCCTTTAGCTGAGGAAGAGGAGGCCGACGATGAGGAGGTGAAGCTCTGTGCTCCTCCTCCCAAAGCGGGTGGAGTCAGGGAGCTTTCTGCTGCAGAGAGAAGTAGAGGGAAGTGGAGTGAGCATCATGGCAGGGACAGGAAGGAGGTTTCTGAACCTAACTCTCACCCAGCAGCTCTTCGTCCTCCAGGTTTCCTCCTCCTCGTCGCAGGTAGTGCTTGCAGAAGGCGTGGGAGCAGAGCAGGTCGCCGAGGCACCAGGAAGGCAGCGTCTGCTTCAGGTAGTGCAGCAGCTTCTTGGACACGTCTCCGGGGACGGACAGGCCGATGAGAGACGAGTCGTCTGGCTGCACCTCCTGGACAGAGGACAGGGATGGGTCTGCTAGCTCTAACGTGGAGACAGGGGACACGGTGAGGGGCCCCACCTGGTCCTCCAAGCTCTGCTGCAGCAAGCTGTGCACCTCCTGCTGCTGCTTGGGCTCCAGCTTCTTGATGAAGAACAGCACCTCCCACCACTCCGCTCGGCTGAGCAGCAGCGGCTCCGCCTGCAGCGCCTCCGTCAGGTAGGGCAGCGAATACAGGCCGCCTGGCGGCTTGGAGAAGAATGTTTGGCTAACTGGGGACAGAGGAGGACAGGAGGTGAGGAGGACAGGAAGAGGAGGTGAAGAGAAGGAGGCGTAGTGGGCAGGAAGTCCACCTTACCTGCGGTGAGTTTGAGCGTTTCGGTCAGGGTAGAGGCCTTCTCCTGCGTCTCCCTGTCAGACTGGCTGCTGCTTCCGCTGCCTAGTATCTCCACCATGTGCCAGTGGACCCAGTAGGTTCTGGACAGGGAGTTCCAGTAGACCTGCAGACAGCACAGCGTGATCCAAAAGTGGCTCCAAGCCGACCGACGCAGCAGGACCCGGTCCTCACCTGAACGGGCGGCGAGCCATCGTTGCTGTAGCGGAACTCGCCCTCGTCGCCTGCGCTCACCTCCTCGTAGTCCTCCAGCATGCGCACCGCCATGCCGCTCTTCAGGCTGTCCTGGACGTACTCCACATACGCCGAGCGGCTACTGAAGTCCGACCGCGCCTTGAAGCCGTTCCCGCCCCTCTTCTTGGTCGGCGTGGCAGACGGCACCGAGACCGGGGAGCCGGCGGCCGGCGACACAGATGAGGTGCAGAACCGGGGCTGGAAGATGGAGCGGAGGATGGGGCGGGGCACCTCCTCCGTCCGCTCTTCGCCGCAGGCCACGCCCCCTCCTGGCCGCCCGCCAGAGCCGTCGGGCGGCTTCCGGTTCCGGTCCCAGCCCATGACCCGGACCAGCTCCGAGATCAAGTTGGCCATAGCCATGGTGAAGTCAAACTCCTTCTGAAGGCGGAGGAGCTCAGTCTGGTGGGCGGAGCCTGAGGCGTTGGGGGCGGGGCTACCGTCCTGTCTCTCTGAGCCTGGCTCCGCCCCCGCAGTGTTCAGTTTGTCCATCAGAGACGTGACGCACAGGTAGCGCTTCACCAGGGAGAAGAGCAACTTCCCGGGTATCTGGACAGACAGAACCGGATCAGAATCAGATCAGAGCCATCTGGTTTTGGTCTGGTTCTGACCCAAACTAACAGAATTGTGTTGCTACGGTATCCCACAGATAGCAGCTTTTCCTGATTCTAAAAGAAACGGAACCCCCCAGGTGTGAGGTGGGGCTACCAGGAGGACATACCTGGGGCAGGTGGATGCCCTCGAAGGAGATGCCGTGCTCCTCGGAGGACGTGGTCTCGGCGAACAGCTCCAGCAGGGTGAAGCGGTTGTCGAAGTCCATGTGCTGCTCGATGCCGTCCTGCTGGCTGAGGGACAGCAGGACGTAAGCCCGGCTCCCTACAAGGAGACATGGGGCACCGGGTCAGAACCGGGTCTGCTGAGGTCAGCCGTCGCCATAGCAACGGAACCGGGTCTACTGAGGTCAGCTCACCCCATAGCAACGGAACCGGGTCTATCCGGGTCAGTACAACCCCATGGCAACGGAACCGGGTCTATCCGGGTCAGTACAACCCCATGGCAACGGAACCGGGTCTATCCGGGTCAGCCCACCCCACGGCAACGGAACCGGGTCTACTGAGTTCAGCCCAAAACCATGGCAACGGAACCGGGTCTATCCGGGTCAGTACAACCCCATGGCAACGGAACCGGGTCTATCCGGGTCAGTCCAACCCCACGGCAACGGAACCGGGTCTATCCGGGTCA
>CAEGAE010065568.1:0-12311 GCA_903067095.1 Girardinus metallicus | reverse complement strand
GCGGAAGTGAGAGAGTAAATAAAGTCCCGGCCGGAACACGGTGCTAAATAATAACATAATATAACGAGGCTTCGAGGTGGATCAGGTTTTTTAATCAAGGAACTCGAATCAGTCGAGGAATCGTTTCAGCCCTAATGTCTAACACACTTGATGTTAGTTATGCTGTGGTAACATATCGTAAAATAAGCTATGCTAGCAAAATGTATTTGCTATGCTAATATAATGTGACCAACTGTGCTAACACACTACAGGAAATGAGCTGCGCTAATAACAAAAATAAGATACAATAATGTAGCATAAAATAAGCTATGCTAACAGTGTAAAATAAATTATTCTACTATAGGACAAAATAAGTTACAACAACGCATAATATAATCTACATTAACAGTATAAATACGTTCTGCTAACATAAGTTAGAATAACAACGTATAAAAAGATGTGAAATAAGATCAGAGACTTAAATCATGTAAAATAAACTAATCTAAACTAAAATAAGCTCAAGGAAATTTAAAAATAAAGGAAATGTAAAATATATGGTTGAGTAAGCTAAGCTAAACCAAGCTAAGGTAGTGAAACACTGGGTTTGATGAGCCCAGTTAAGTTAAACTAAGCTAGCAAGTATTATCATGTTTTGTCAGTTATTGAAACGTTGACATTCAGTTAATCGTGTTCCAAAGAGCATTTTTGAAGCATCTCATTTGAAAGTCTTCTGTTTGTTATTCAGAACGTCTGAGTGAAAATATGAAAACAACCAGCATGCATGAGGCTAAAACGTAAAGATGTGACCAGATAACATCAGGTGTTAAAGCAGTCTGACTCCAGCTGCAGCAGCTTTATTCTGCGCCGCGGCCCGTTTCTCACCAGTCGCATGACGCTGGGCCGTGTTCCCCCCCAACCCCCCTCTGCTTCAGAGCCTGGAGGAAGGAGGCGACAGTCAGCCCGAGTCGACCAATCTCATGCCGCCCCCGCTGGCCGCCAGCCTGGGAAACCTCTCCTCATTGGACATCACCAACGACGAAGAGCTGCCCACCGACCCCAGCAACTCGTCCGACACGCAGGAGGAGAGTAAGTGTGTCTCCTTACTGGTTAAAAGTGGCTGAACTCTGGGAAACGTTTCTGTTGGGGAGTTTTTACCTAAGACTCAGTTCTTAATTAATGTCAGCCTGGAAGCACCATGAGGCCGGTGAAGTTTAAAATTAAAGTAATTAATTACATTAAAGTGACAGGGTCAGAGTGTGTGTTGCAGCCAGATCCGCACACACACTCTTTAAAGCAAACGTGTATCGTCTCCAAACTCTTATTACTAGTAGGTATCTCGATTATTTGATTCAAACAAGCTGTGCTTAGTTCAACTTCATCCTGTAAAAACCAGCGTCCTTGCAGAACCAGACCGTAGCTCAGTCTGGACTCTGAGTTCAGCCGGTTTTTCTAACCCAGCAGTGACTGGAGAACCTGTTTGGTTCTGCCTGGGTGAATCCGGCCTGAAGGAGAACCTGAAGGTTTCTCTGAACTGACCCCTGACCTCACCTGACCTGCAGCTTACAGGAATGTAACGTTTAATGAGCAGTGAGGGTGAATGTCTGTAAATACCCAGGAAACCGTTTTTATTTTCACCGGCCTCTAAGCGGTTCTGCTGCCTGGATCTGTGTTGAGGTTCTGCTGCAGAGCGACCCAGACGGCGACCTCAGAGACGAAGTCTGTGACCCCACAGAGGTTAAATGAGCTTCACCTTTAAATCACTTTACACCAAAAGAGGATTTATGTACAGCTGCAAAACATTCCACAACATATGGCCAAAATATGACGTTTAATTGACTGAACCAGGTTCATGTTATAGGAATCATTTTAGGTCTTTCAGAAAGATTAATTGGTTTTGCAATAAAACATTTGTTTTAAAATGAAGCAAGAAATTTCTCAAAAGACCCAAAACGTTTCTGTGGATCATGGAAAGTTCTCCAGGTCAAGAGCAGAGATACCAGATCAGCTCCAAACTTTAGATTCAGGATGTTTCCACGCGGCGTGGAGGGGGAACGGCAGACGGTTTACTTTAACTATTCACTTCCTGCAGGTGTACAGGAGCCTCCAGTTGGCTCATTTCTGATCATCTCTTGATTTTATAAGTAAAATCTCTGCTTAAAATTTAACTTCCCTTTGGTTGAACTAAGTATTTTTAATTGAATTTAATAAAGTTTCAAACTAAATATTTAGCTTGCTAACTAAGTTTAGAAATTAGATATTTAGCCACAAGCTAAATATTTTACAAACTAGACATTTAGTTTAGTTTTTGTTATCTTGAAACTAAATAGTTTGAAGCTAAACATTTAGCATCAAACTAAATATTGAACTAAATTCATATTGTGTAGTTAAATATTTAGTTCAACTGAATTTTTGGTTTGCTAATTTAATATTTAATTTAGAACCTGAATATTAAGTTAGCAAGCCAACAATTTAGTTGAACTAAATATTAACTTCAGATATGTATTTAGTCCACTGACTAAATGTTTAGTGTGAAGCTAAACATTTAGCTTTATTCTAAACAAACTAAGCTAAACTTAGTTTGTTTAGCTCCAACTTCAGCTTCACTAATTACAGTAAAATCACAGAATTGTAATTTTGTTCTATTTTTAGTCAGAAACATGCAAGTGGATGGAAATTGTTGTGAGATTTGTTGGTAATGACTGATGAGTTTCAGCTGTTTTCTGATTCATTGTTTCTCTGAAGCAGCTTTGACTTCCGGCTCTCAGCTGCTGTTGGTGACTCCGTGAAGCCAGCAGTGGCTGTTTGGGCCGGATGTCGGGGCCGCCGTTTGGTTTCTGTGAATGTTTGATGGGACCCGCCTGTGTGTTGCAGCGTCGGGCGAGGTGGAGGCGTTCTGTTCGGACCTCAGCGGCCGCCTCAACATCAACACGGCGGTCCGGATGAGCGTGGACAAGCTGCACGACCTGCTGTTCTCCGCCGACACGCACTTCATCCAGCACCTGTTCTCCCAGAGGCACTTCACCGGTACGTTAGCCCGGACCCGGACCCGGACCCGGCCGCCTCCCCGGCGGCTCAGTCGTTCAGTCGGCTGGTTCTGCAGAGCGTGTGTGAACTTGTCGCTGTGGAACATGAATGCCAGTTTTTCCTGTCGAGGCGGTGGCCGTTGGAGCGTTTTGTTTTCTTGCTGCTCTCATTGAACTCCCAGACTGCTGACACACACATACACACCCTCTAAATGTGTGTGTGTGTGTGTTTCTGTCCTCCTCCTGCTGTTTCCTGCAGCAGTCATGAGGAAACCTGCTGCTCATCAGATCATCTGAACCCGGTTCAGTCAGTTTGAGCTTCCGGATCAGTGCTAGCACAACGCCAGGGTGGAAAGACATCAGCAATGACATGGGGAGGGTCAAAGGTCATTTAGAAAAAATGGACGGTGAATCTCCTCTGCTGGTTTAATGCGAGTCCAGCAGCTGAATGTGGGTCAGCCGCCGCTGCTGGTTCTGGTTCTGATGGAGACGTTCAGCTTCCTGCTCAGAGTTCAAACCTTTTCTCCAGGTTTAGAAACGATTGACCAAGTTAAACTTAACCCTGATGTCCGCCATTTTCTCTCTCTCTCTCAGACCTGTCGGTGGGCGAGTGGCAGCAGGACGGCGCCAGCGGTACCAGCAGCCGGGTTCTGAGCTACACCATCGCCCTCAACAACCCGCTGGGCCCCAAAACCGCCCCGGTGGTCGAGACGCAGGTTGGTTTCTGCAGCTGTGAGCGTCCAGGTCCGGCTGACCTCTGACCCTGCAGAACTAACCCCGCTCCCCCTGCAGACGCTGCATAAGAGCTGCTCCAGAGGCGAGTGCTACGTGGTGGACTCGGAGGTCATCACCTCTGGGATCCCCTACCAGGACTACTTCTACACCGTCCACAGATACTGCCTGACCTCCATCAGCAAACACAAGAGCCGCCTCAGGTGGGCCGCCGGCGCACAGGTCAACATGAGGGTCACCTCACCGCAGGCGACGCCAGCTGGTGTCTTGGTTTAAAATTCAAAGTTATCTTTGGAAACGCAGTAAGAAGAAACGAACGTTTAATAAAATGATAAAATAAGGTGTTTCAGTCAGTGAGCAGAAATCTGTCAACAAACCTGCACTGTAGATTTCATCTCCATGGCAACCATTCAGTTGTGCAAAACGCCTGCGTGGACCTAGCCCCGCCTTCAAGGCGCAGCTCCTCCTCTGAGCTGCAGTTTCCACCTCAGAGCCCCCCCCACCCCCCCTCCACTCAGCTCCTTCAGACTAGCCAGCAGCAATTAGCAAACATCTGGTGGAGCGCATCTTAGGTTCTACTTCACTCTGACGAAGTTTGTAAAATGTTTAACAGAGAAACGTTTCATGATGACGCCTGGAGGCGGAGCTTCAGAAAGAGCAGCAGGTTTTAAAGAGACAGAGGCCCAATTTCCAGGCATTAAATCAGGAGCTCAAGTTTCTTATGATATATGAAACATTTTACAACAGCTGAAGGTAACATAGTCTGATTGTGCTTTAAATGGCTCTGGAAAATACAACGGTCTGCATTTTATGCAAAAATATTAGTTCATAGCAACAATGTTAAATTATTGATTTAATATTTCTGTTTACATGAAAAACTGATATTTAAGTCATTTATGTTGCACAAAGCCTAGTTTAGTGTAAAATATGTGCATGGATGGTTTAACTCATTCAGTCACTTCAAAGGTCTGAACTGGTGAATTAAACCACAGCACGATAAACGGAGCTAATAAAACTTTATACGACCAATAAATAAATAAAATAAAACCATATCAGCAGCAGTAAGAAACCACAGTATGTGGTAAGTCTGGTCCAGGTAGAGCTGCTTCCTGCTGTGCTGCTGTCGCTTCTGTGAAAAGAAACAAACATTTCTAGGGTTTCTGAAAAGTCACTAAATGTAACGACCACGTTTCTGGCCCAAATAAATGACAGTCTGAGTGTTTTTAGGCTTGAATTGGGGGTAAATATTAAAACTCATAAACTCTGTGGATTTAAATATTAATAACTTTGGTTTGTTTTGCGTCTCAGCTGCTCTGACCGCCGTTGGCCTGCTGACCGGGTCGAGACGGCTTCCTCACTCAATCACTGTTTGCTCTGCGATAACAAACCAATCCATGATTAGATAAGGGAACGGCATGATTGTGTCAGTGAGCGCGGGCCGGGTCAGAACCGCTGCTGCCTCCTGGTTGCATGACTGCAGCTTTCGTTTCAGCTGCTTCGTTCCTCCAGACATGTGGGCATCTAACCGCTGGCAGCAGCTCCTAACGCCAGCCTGCCTGGGTTTAGCGAGCAGGAGACGAGCTGCACGTCAAACATCCACACGAGAAGGAGAGGCTGAAAGGTTCTGACCCGTTTGGGTCCATCTGAGGACTGATGATGATCAACCTGTTGAACTGTGTCGTCTTTCTCATGTCTAATAGTCGTTTCTGAATAAAATCAGGAAATGTTAAAGTTACTGTCCAATGTAACGTAAGCTAAGCTAACTGAGCTAGTCCTAAATAAACCCAGAGATGCTAAAGTTACTAAGCTAAAATAAAACGGGCCATGCTAAAGAAAGCTGGGGTAACTAAGACAGCTTGCCTAGTTACTCAAACTAAGTTAATGCAGAACAAGGTGAGCTAACATAATCAAAGCTAAGCTAACTGATACCGAGCTAATAAAGGAAGGTAAGCTAAGATGAACTATGCTAATCATTCCTAAAAAAAGAGATGGATAAATGTGAGGACAAATTTAAGGTTAAAGTTTAGAGTAAAATCAGTTTTTTGTCCCTCTGAGTCTCTCCAAGCTGCTGCTGCTGCGTCTCTGACGGCTTTGCTTGGTTTCCCTCCATGCAGAGTTTCCTCAGACATCTGCTACAGGAAGCAGCCGTGGAGTCTAGTCAAAGCACTGATAGAGAAGAACACCTGGAGCGGCATCGAGGAGTACTACAGGAACATGGGTGAGGCGCGGCGCCGCGAAACTCTCACCATGAAACATGGAGGATGATGATGATGATGATGCTGGAGATTCTCCTGCTTCTTTAAAATCACAACCACCAGATGATGTTTTAAAACGTGAATATAATTACAAATGCAGGTTGTTTTTTCATTGAACTTTCACTATAGAACAATACTAAAGGTACTTTATTTACAGTAAAATGCTAATTTTGTTTGTTTTTTAAATAATTTTCCAAACATTTCATTCCTTCCTCCTTTTGGAAAAGTTTGATGTTTTTCTTTAATTTGAAACTTAAAATAGAAACAAATGTGATTCTGATTAACACTCTCAGCTCTGAGCGATTTGTTTAGTGACTGACAGCAAAATGGCTCTTTTGATAATGTTGTTGCCGACTTCTTGTTTATATCAAAGCAGAGTTATGGGTTAGAATGGCCTAGTCAAAGTCCAAACCCAAATCAAGTGAAGTCCTCGGGGTGTGAATATTTATCTCCTTCTCACTCCTCCTGTTTCCCACATGCAGAGAGCGAAGTATGCAAGCTGGAGACGCTGCTGCAGACCGAGGTTTCCGTGGTAACCACAGGCGAAGCCACAGGCGCCGACGCCGCCAAGACGCCGCCGTCGTTGCGACGGCGAAAGCGCGCCTCTTCCCGGCGGCAGAGCGAGAGGGAGGGAGGCGGTGCGGAGGCCGGTGATCGAGGGGAGCGAGGCGTCGGGGAGGAGCGGAACCGCAGGGAGGCCAGTAAGTCCAGGCCGCCCCTCTGCTGCCCCCTGGTGGCCGGAGGGAGACGTCAGCGCAGCTCAGTGTTTCCTGCTGCTGAATCGCTGCTTGGTGTCTGCAGGCGCTCCGTTCCTGAAGCTGGGCGAACGCGGGCGCACCGGCGCACACGGCGGCATCTCCACCGTCCTCCTCATCGTCAGCTTCATGTAAGCGCCCCCCTCTGGTCGCCGTCGGTCCTGCATGTTTGCAGCTCTGCTCTGATTCTCTCTGAATGTTCAGCTGCGACTCAGTAAGTCAGAAAATCAGTGAGAAACTTAAAATAAATATTTATTTCTCTTCATTTTAATAATTCTGGTTAAAAAAAAAAACAATCTGTTTTTCAGATTTTATATTTTCCAGTAAAACAGACTTGAAGCTGGTTGAGGCTCCGTCCACATGGACCGTCTTTTTCCTTCCACTCAACTTTACCCCAATATGTTTAAATATAAATATTTTTATTAAAGTTGTTTTGTTGGTTTGAGATGATCTTTAACTTCTCATAGAAACAGATTGTTTGGTTTCTATCTGTCGCTCCTCAAATGATCCGCTTCGTTTTTAAACCAAATTATTGATTTAAATCAACTTTTCAATGATTTTTTTAACTTACTGAGACGAAGCCGAGTTGACCTTGCACGCTGACCCCTGACCCCTGCTGTTGACTCTGGGTCGGACTAACAGCCTTCCTGTTTCTCCCCCCCATGCATAGGATCTGTATCAGGTTCGTATGACAGCTTCTGCTTTTCTGCTGCATAAATGAGACGATGTGAAAGACAAACGTCACACAATGTGAAAAATCCACCATTTAATGAGAACGCCGCCTGCAGACGGAGAACTGGGCTGCAGAACCGCTTCACGACCAGAACCAGAACTCTGACATATGCAAACGAATAACCTGAAACGCAGAATCATAATTGTTTTATTATGTGGCTCTGATAAAACTAGGCGATGAATAAAATAATTAGATGTATAAACACTTAGAAAAAATGATAAAACACTGATTATAGATGGTTGAACTGAACTTCCTGATATCAGGTTTTTATTGGCTGAGAGATAAAAGTTATAAATATTAGTCGATGTTTAAATGAATGACGTTTTTCCAGCTGGTTTTGGAAAATGGCTCCAGTTTGATACAGTTTCAGTTCAGATGTGATAACTGAAGGTCTCACACAGCTAAAGGCCGCCCCCTAGCAGCTGAAGGAAGCACTGCGCTGCCGCAGCTTTAACAAACTGCTTCCTGGAACCTGAAATCATGGAGTTGATAATCTTCCACATAGCTGCTGTTTCCACTGATATTAAATCAATCTGATGACGTGAAGAGCAGCTGCAGTTACCAGTTTAGGTCAACAGGAGGCAGAGTTGTAGCATTTCTGCAGGCATTTCTTCACCTTTAAATAGGAAACAAATTACTGTTACTAAAGTGTTAAAGATTGTCTGATGGATTCTGAAACGTTTCACTCTGAGACATGAAAAAATGACCTTTGATTAATTTTGAACCAGAACTGAAATCCTGTTTCGATGATTCTGGTTTTTGGTGGATTGTTCCCATAATTTCATGAGTGTGTTGTGTTTTCTAGAACCGTTTCCGTTTCCTCTCCATCCCGTTTGCTCTGGTCGCCATCTTGTTTTGTTTTCTGGCTGTGTGCGCGGTGCGGTGCGGTCCCGGCGTGTTTGACCTCTCCGTCTCTCTGACCCCCAGTCTGGTGGTGCTGGTGGCTCTCAACATGCTGCTGTTCTACAAGCTGTACGCTCTGGAAAGAGCGGCTCACACACTGGAGCGGTGGCACTCCTACTCTGTGGCCGACAGGTAAACACGCCGCAGGTGTTTCACACAGAACACGAGGCGCTGGGATGGAGGAGGCTCCCAGCAGGGTTCTGGTCTCCAGACATTTTCCTTCCACTCAACTGTTTATTGTCATTATGTCATAATTTACACGTTAGCTGCTTGTCCAGTCGTTTACAGTTCGTCAGCCAAAGACTTTCTGTTAAATATTCTACTATTCATTTAGACTTAGAGCCCAAAGTTTGCTAAATTATTTTCTTTGGATTTTCATAGATTCTGAAACTGGAACAAAGTAAAACTATTTTAGCTCCAACAAAGACACGTTTGACATGTTTAGCTCATTAGCTGAAGGATGCGTCTCTCATTTCAAGAGCATGAAAAAAATTCTGTTATGTTGCTTTTAATGTGACAAATTTATTTGAAAAAATGATGCGTAACTTATTAGTAATTAGTTTCATAACTAATTAGCTCTGATTTAACTAATATTAGTTTTTCTTTGTGTTCTTATTTTTATAAGATTAGCATAGTTTCTTAGCTTTTCTTGTGCTAGCTTAACTATTAGCTTCGTGTCAGTTAGCTTACTTTAGCTGTATTTGGTTTGAACTTATTATTTTATGGTATCTTACCTAGCTTGGCTCAATGTAGGTTAGCTTAGCGTGTGTAGCTTAGCTCCACTGGCTTCGATTATGTTAACTTGGACTCTTACATTAAAATAGCTTGTTTAGCTTAGTGTCAGTTAGTATGGCTTTGATTATGTTAGATTATTTTACATGAAGTTAGCTTAGCTTATTTTTGGTTTTTGTGTCTTGTCCTAGCATAATTAGCTGCGTACTTTAGCTTAGCCTTTTTTAGTTAATCTAGAAGAACTTAGCGAATTGAACATTTTTAGCTTAATTGGTTTGTTTCAGTTTAGTCTAATTTATTTAACTTATCCTAGCATAATATAGTTTCTTTATATCTTTAATATTTTGATTTACACTAGCTTAGTTAGCCTAGCTTAGCTTGCCTTAGATCCAGCGTTAAAAGGTCAGGGGCCTGTGACCTTTCGGAGGTGACTTTGTGGGCTGGATCAGAACCGTTGTGACGTGTTGCTGTTGTGCCGTCAGTCCTCTGCCCCAGACGGCGGGCGAGTGGGCCCAGGTCCTGCACCTGCAGCGGCAGTTCCACCAGGCGCAGCTCACCAAGTGGCAGCAGATCCTGCAGTCCTCCGTCTCCCTGCTGGACCAGGTCAGAACCCGCCACACAGAACCAGAACTGCCCGCTTTCAGTCGCCACAGCTGACCGGTTCTGTTTGCTCCCCAGATGAAGCATTCCCTGGAGAAACTCCACAGGAACATCGTGGTTCCGGACGGGGAGCTGGATCCGTCCGCTGACACGGAGTCCCTGTCTGAGACCTGACCTCTGACCTCCGACCCGACCCGCATCCCCCCGCTCCGGTCTCAGGACTCCGACACTTCCGATCAGAAACCGGTCCTGGGTGGGACAGAAGATGAACTACACTACCCACAACCCCCCTCTCCTGACTGACTTGAAGTCGCATCAGACGCCTTTAGCTTCGACCAATGAGAAGCTTCCAGAACCACAGCAATAAGCCCCTCCCCCCGCCGCTCCGTGTACATGAGCAGAACCGGGCCACAGGCGGGCCACCGGGTTCCAGACTGCTTCCTGACCTGCTGCGTGGCGCCGGGACCGGGCCGGTTCCGGCCGGAGACGGACCTCCTCAGTATTTATTATTACCTCCCAAGTCTCGTCCTGCTTGATCAAGTCATGTGATGGCTGTTCTGCGCTCTGATTTGCTGATGTTTGGACCAATAGGAGAAGGAGGTTCAGCAATAATGGAAACCTTTTGCTCTTTACGAATGTTTCTCTGAAAACTAGTTTATTATAATAATTAAATGATAATATTAGTGATGACGATGATGACGTGTGCGTGAAGAACGAGGAGAGAGCGTGTCGCCATGGTTACGTTATCACATGCTACGTTTTCTTCTAAAGTATTTTTGTTTCTTTATGCAAATTTTTCTTTGTGTCCAAACCTTCAGCCGAGTCGGAATGAAACGGACCAAGCAGAACTTTTCAGGCCCGGAAGAACAAAAAGGGAAACAGTGTTTTGTTGTTTTTGTGAAATTAATCTGAATTTACTCGTCATTATTTTTGTACTTTTTCACTTCCTGTTCTAATTCTCTGGCTGGGGATCGGTTTCTCATCTCTGCTTTTTGGCTTTTTCTCCCGACTTCAGTTGCTGCAGAAGCTGGTTGGCCCTGCTGTGCACGGTCGCCATGGAAACGGGAGGCTGGTGTATTTATTGTGGAAGGATGAGGAGAGAATGTACTGTAAAATTGTGATTGTACAAAACAGGATGGAGAAATGAAAAATCCTAAAACATGCAACAACTCGCTCCTGCCTGAGTCTGAGGTCTTTCTTCACGTTTTCTTGAAAAATAGCAATTCAATGGTTAGAAATTATAAATAAAAATTTTCATTAATAAATGTTAATGTTTTTATTTTTGCTGTGGAATACTAAAAAAGCTGGTCTAAATTTCCAGTGAGATATTTTAAGTTTGTTTCATTCATGAATGTGCAGCTGAGAAAATTCATCCCTTCTTACATTTATATTAATAACTATTTAAGAATGTTTGTCAATTAAATCCTAAAATTTCACAAGCACGTTTAAAACAGAATTAATATAATTTAATAGTTTATATTTTTTCCTGAATTTGCGAATAGTGAAACTAAAGTTCTCATTTTTAGATATTTTACAATATTAGTTTGTTTAAACATATCTGAATTTGTCATTAATAAAAAAAAATACATTATTTTACTTCGTATCTTAAAAAGTAACCAAATGTACAAATTTTTCATAAAATATAATTAAAACGTTTAATTTTATCTGCATTCATGTCTCTGCGTTGAAAACTGAAACTTTCAAGTCTCCAAAGTAAAAATGTATTTTTCAGCTCCAGGTGGAAATATTTTACATTTTCTGCTGTCAAATTAATATTCAGAAGATCCATAAATATTTTCCGTTTCTGCTCGGTGTCGTTCTGTCTTCCGGTTCATTCCTGTCAACATGGATACCCTGACCCCTGACCCCTGACCCTCGGAATAGTTTTTATTCCTCGGGTTTTCTGTTGGTTCTGTTCGGTTCTCGGATGTTTTCAGGACCGAACCAGCTGATGGTTTGTTTTCCTTCCTTTCTCCTTCACAAGCAAAGAACGACTCAGAACCCGACTGAGAAACGTTTATTCATGTTTTTATTGTTGGGACTGACGTTTCCATGGCGACACATGCAGCCAGTCTGCGGTTTTCTTGTTTCCATGCAGCAGAACCGGAAGCGGAGCAGCTTAGCCTGGTTCTGTCCAGCTGGGTGTTCCGTTACGGGACCCAGAGAGGAGCAGCGCTCTGCTGCCCCCTAGTGTTCACTGGAGGCCGGAAGAAAAGCAGCTGGAGCTCAAAAATATCTAAAGCTAGCAGAGCCGAACCGAGGCACGAGGCGGCCCGAGCCGGACCGAGGCACGAGGCGGCCCGAGGCAGGCCCGAGCCGAACCGAGCCGGACCGAGGCACGAGGCGGCCCGAGGCAGGCCCGAGCCGAACCGAGCCGGACCGAGGCACGAGGCGGCCCGAGGCAGGCCCGAGCCGAACCGAGCCGGACCGAGGCACGAGGCGGCCCGAGGCAGGCCCGAGCCGAACCGAGCCGGACCGAGGCACGAGGCGGCCCGAGGCAGGCCCGAGCCGAACCGAGCCGGACCGAGGCACGAGGCGGCCCGAGCCGGACCGAGGCACGAGGCGGCCCGAGGCAGGCCCGAGCCGAACCGAGCCGGAC
>CAEGAE010065555.1:0-14077 GCA_903067095.1 Girardinus metallicus | reverse complement strand
GATAGATAGATAGATAGATAGATAGATAGATAGATAGATAGATAGATAGATAGATAGATAGATAGATAGATAGATAGTGGGGATGTGTCATCTAAATAACTTCATTCTTAATACGCATACACACACATCACATATCCTATTAAGTAATATAGGATATGTTACTTAATACGGTATTCTGTTTTTATTCGTTATTCAGCAATTATGATATTCATTTATTCATGATATATTACTTTATTACCAGACAATAACATTTTTCATCACAAACTTCTCTTGATTATAAGAAAATATATAATATTTTATATTAATCACATATAATTATCTAATTTTGTTGTTCCCACAGTTCTTATATTTTGTTTGCAGAAGTTCTTTTGATCTTTCTCTTGTCAGAAACTTTTCCATTTCTTGCTTGCTATTCTAGCTTGAGAAGCAAAGCAGCTTGATAAATTTGACTGGCAGCCCAGCAGAAAATGAGCATCAGAAATAACATTTGTTAAGTCAATTATTATAATTCATATTTTACAATGAAGAAGAAGGAAAAGAAGAAGAAGAACAACAACAAAACAAAAATTATGATTAAAATTTTAAGATTAAAAGATTTACGGGACTCAATTTTTTTGTATTTTTGCCTTTTGTTTTTTTCATCTTCCCTCAAAGTTTCTGAGGCCCCCACAGCGCCCCCTAGTGGTCCCCGAAATAAAACAGGCCACCTTCGGTATGTTTTTTTTGGGCGCGTGAAACATTCAATTCATTTCTTTTCTGTCAATTTTAAAATGAAAAGGGGAAGAAAATCTCTCCTCATGTATGCGCTCAAAACATTGTTTAGTGATATTTTTTTCTGACTTTTTAACTCATTTATAGATAAGTCTATTCTGTTTTTTTAAGTTTTTATGAAATCATTTTGATTTTTCAGAAGGTGTTAAATTGTGCATCTATTTTGAATCAGACCAGACCAGATTTTCCCAGATTTGACATCTTGTTTTTTTTTCTTCCCCAGACCGGCTCTCTTCTCCTCCTGGACCTCCCTTTGACTTTCTGTGCAGCTGTTCAGCTGGGCAGCCCTGCTTCAAAACAGCAGATGCTCAGATGTGTCTGCTGCTTTAACCTTGCCGAGTGTCAGATGTAGACTTTAATCTGATGTGGCGTTCGCTGTCCTTTCTGAGGTAGGCTACATTTATACAAATGTCGAGGATTTATATATTTCCAAATCAATACCTCCTCTGGAGAAATCAGATCACAATCTTGTTTTTCCCTGCTCTGAATATAAACCCCTTGTCCAGAGACAACCTGTTAGGAAAATGACTGTAAGGAAGTGGTCACAGGAAGCCGAAGAAGCCGAGCTGCACCTCGAAGGCGGCGTGAGGCCCACCCAGGCGTTTTGGCACAAGCTGAATGTTTGCCTCAGGAGAATAAAGCATTTCTCAAACATGCGTGAAAGAATTAAAGCAACACTCACGTTAATTTCTTGATGAAGGAATGACATTATAACATGATTTTACATAATACTGTCCTTTCAGAAACTCCATTTTGTGTTGTCTATGATTAATCTTTAAATTGGTTTAAACAATGAAGTGTGTAAAACATGCAAAAGAAATGGAAGTCAGTGCATGTATGTCCCAATACAAACATTAGAAACTTCCATTTAGATTTTCCTCTCTGTCCAAAGATTGTTTTTCTCATGCGTTTGCACCAAAATTTTCTCTTAAGTTGACAACTTTGAGATGGCCTCCTTTACTGGCAGTTTGCCTCTGTGAGGAAAACGCTGGAATTTTACCAGGAAAAGTCGGATCGGTACCTCTGTTTGCTCCTGACCTGGAGTGATACTTGTGTGTTGTGCAGATGGTCTTATACAAAACAAACATCCAGCGGTGAGTGTCACTGGCCCTCAAATATGCCCCCTGCCATCGACAAACATCCTCTTCTGAAGAGTTCAGTCGCTGATCTGAGGGGCCCCGCTTCGTAAGGCTCCTTTCTGACCTCGGTGGACACAGGCAGCTGGTTACACAATAGGGCTGTTTGAGCGTGGAATCAAGATAAAGTCATTAAAAATGAGTTAATGCAACGCTGTGGAGGATTGACTAATGCAGAATATAACGTGAAATTCTCAAAGTCATAATTTTGTCTTTAAATCGGTGCTCATTACTTGTATTTTCATTATATATTTGGAAATGAATACTGGGCCACCACATTGACGTTTGTAAGGAAAGCCTGTAATGACCGTTTTCCTGATTCAAAATGTTGCATTGTGAGTTCTGATGAAAATGAATAGAAGAGATTGTATCACGCTATTTTATCTCCTGTCGATTGATGCCTTTTAGCTCCAGAATGCATGTCATCGAGATGAAAGCACCAGCAGATCATGAGCATTTTAGCGCCCAGGCCGTCTGTGAGTAAAATTTGCTGGAAGTTTTGCGGTTCCATTTGCCACAAAATTCAAATGAATGCAGAAACCTGGCTAATGAATGAGAAACAGTTACTGCTGTACCTGACTTTTCTTTGACTTATTTGTCTGTGAACATGTTGTGCTGAAAATAGAAAGAAATGCCGGTTTTTGCACACCATATTTGCTTTATTCTGGAATTGAGAGGGTCACAAATGTTGTATTTTGGACATCCTTTCTGTATCACCTTCAGCAGTTTCACATCTGCAACTGCACTGATGTGTATAAATCTTGTATTTTACTTTTTTCACCCGTTATTCTCATATTTATACAGTTGTTTTTCTTCTTGTTTTTGAATTTATTTGCTTTATCCCCTATATTGCTTGGCCATTGTAACCAACGCATTTCTTCAACTAGGGATTAATAAAGTTATAGTCTGATATGCCTGTATCACTGATGGTTCTTAGAGCGTCTAGAATGAGAGGTAGATGGTTTAGTTACAGTATCGGGCTCCTCTCCTGTGGAGCCAACTCCCAGGTTGTGCCTGTGACACAGACACCGTGTCTGCCTGTAAATCTAGGAAGAAGTGTAGTCTTTTAAAATAAAACTGTCCTCTATAAACAAACTGAGGGTACAGTAAATCGTGTTTGTTTTTTTTGTTTTTTTTAAATCAAAGCCATTAAATGAGCTGGGAAATTCTTCTTGTCACAAGAGAGTCGTTTCTGTCCACTGTCGTCACGTGTTTGCTCAGGAGGACTGACCTGTATTATAATTACAATGAAAATGAAATGCATGTGATTAAAATCTCATTCATAGACACGTGCTGTGAAATTGGCATCAAATGAATAAACTGAATAATAATTGTCTCTTGACCTTGTTGAAAAGGCCAGTATGTGTTTAAAATTACCCTGTGGCGTCCAATAAAAAGAACCTATGGTTTAATATTTTATTCTATTATCTCTTGTGTTTTATTCCGTGTATTTTATATGTTTTATCTGGTTTCACCAGCTGTCAAGCCCTTTGGTTAACCTAGTAGGCTTTGTAAAGGGATATAAAAATTAATTAATTATTATTCATATCCATCCGTCCATCCATCTTCTACACAATAACATGAATGTGTTCTTGTTACTGAAAAGCTTATCGATCTCAGATGGATAACAATCAAATATGATGTCGACACTGATGTTGAATGCGTCCAGGTCACTGATCTTTAATAAAAAAATTGTTGTTGCTCAAATCGCCATTTTCATGCACTACAGAAGCAGGAGAAGGTGTACCAAAAACACCACATTATTTAAAACAAACATTTGCAGTTCATTAGGTAAAAGTTGGAAGTTGGACAGGTTCATCATTGGGTCAACAGAGACAAACAAACATACAGACACCCCCACTGGAGGACCATTTAGAGTGGCCAGTAAAGATAAAATGCATGCTTGTGAAATGTGACAGAAAACGGCACTACTAGGAAAATACTAACACATGCATGGGGTGAACACACAAAGTCCACACAAAATGGCCCTAAGTGAGATTTGAACCCAAAGTCTTCTTAGAAACCATTAATGACCACTGATTTCAGCTCACATATGACGTAAACATAGCTTGACATTTACTAACCAGTCATTTGTTATTTGACAAGTAATTCCATACAACAAGAAGTGAACTGATCAGCTCATGATGATAAACAGGAAATCCTTCCATGATCTCCATCGTGATCCAGACATTTCATTTATACCGTTATTGTAAAGTCCTACCTACTGATTTGAACTGGTGGTCACTTGCTCCATCCTAGACTTTGTGTCCATTTGTCTTGGCAGCTCTGCTGATACAGGGCGCAGCCCACTTGTGACGCAGGAGGAGGAGAGATCACAGTGTTTAACCTGGACCGGTTTAAAGTGCAGAATAAATACAACACAGGCGACCAGAGTTCTGCTTCTTCTTTCCGTTTTCCTCTTGCTTTTGTTTCTCAGATATTTCACTGTGCTTTGAAAAGAAATGCAACTCCTGGGCATCACTGTGACTTTGGGACTACTTGGGGGGATATGGGCTCAGGCGAATATTTTGCTGCCCGAGTGCGACTCCCTTGAGGCAGAGGAGGCTGCTCTGGTGGCTCAGGATCACCTCAACGCACAGCACACCCATGGCTACAAGTACGCGCTGAACCGGATTGAAGAGATCAAGATCCACACTAAGGTAGGTCAGCAGGTGTACATGTGAGAATCTCAGATTAATAGGATAATTGTATCCTATTAAGAACTAAAGGAAAATATTGAGGTAAACAACTTAAATAATATTTTGTCTTATTTAATCTGCCTACAGCCTGATGGAAATAATACATATGTCCTGGAAATTGAATTGCTGGAGACTGACTGTCATGTACTGGACCCCACACCTGTTGCCAACTGCACAGTCAGGCCCAAACATCTGACGGTGAGAATGCAGATTATTTTTCCACAGATGAGTTAGAGTGGCTCAACCATTCCAGACAAGACGTGCTAATCAAACAAGAGTAAGATTTTTATGTTACAAGATCAGCAGCTGTTTGGGCTGATTCTTTGTGCTTCTCCAGGCGATTGAAGGGGATTGTGACGTGGTGCTACAGAAGGTTGCTGGTATTCTCACCGTCCTGGCATTCAAATGTAAAACAGAAGGTAAGAGTTAACACACTGGCATCACACAAAAATCACCACAGATTTATTGTTGATGTTTCTGGTTGATGTTTAGAATCAAGAGAGGACTTGTGCCTTGGCTGCTCTACCCTCCTTCCTCTGAATCACACGCAGGGGCAGGACTTTGTTCAAACCTCACTGATAAAACTCAACAATGAGACACAAAATTTGACATATTCACTCTTGGAGATTGGAAGGATGTCTTCACAGGTGGGTCTCAGCATGTAAAGGTCATGCAACCACAAGTTCAAGCATGCTTCAACCTTTTAAATGTCCTCCAGGTTGTGGCTGGTGGGCAAAGGTACAAGGCAGAATTTGTTGTAGTTGAGGCCAATTGCATCAATGACACCTGCACACCCCTGAATGACACGATGGCTGTAAGTGGACAACATTGTGAAGTCTGTATGAGTAGCTGGTAAATGACATTAAAAAGTCTAACTTCCTTTTCAGGCACGGGGAATTTGCATTTCCGAAGGTACAAACGATCCCAGCGTGAACTGCAAGATGTTTTCCACTCTGGTAAAACACTTTAAATTCCTGTAATTTGAGATGATCCGATTTACTCCAATAATCTAAATGACATTTTTCCACTTTTAGATGCCACTTGTGGATGCAAACAACGCCTTGCCACCTCAAGTTCACATCCACGCTGGCAGGGTTTCTCACAAGCATGGCGCTGGACACCACAAACTCACAGCCCTCCACAACCCCAGCATGAGCAGCTATTTGTCAGAATCTGCGGAATCTGACGAAATGGTCCCCGTTGCCCCTGCTCTAATTGTTCCTGCTGCTGAGCCTGCCAGTTCCTCACCAGTTGCTGATGGCTCGTCTTCAGATGTGTCGTCTGCCAGCGTGGAAGTCCCCATCACTTTGGTGAAGAGAGAGGCACCTGCCTCCATTGTAGCCGATGCTCCTGCAGCTCCTGTTACTCCAGTGCAAGTGTGCCCAGGAAGGATCAGATTCTTCTAAATGTCTGAAGCACCAAAAGACTCAGTAGTTGCTTTAACTACACTGGTACTAGAGGAACTGCTGCAAGTGTGTTGTAATACTCTTAGGTTCAGAATAGAGTTTGAAACTTGTCATGTAAGCATTTGGAAAAGAAACAAGATTACTAGAAATTAGATTTGCATGCAAGTGTTAAATAAAGATCAGTCCTTGTTTTTAACTCTTCACTGTGCTTTTATGAAAATTAAGTTGGGTACCTAATGTTGCTGGCAAAGAAAATATTGCCTTATGGGTCAATGAGGACACTTCACATTATTGACAAAGTGCACAGTCCTATTTGTCAGTCATGTTGACTCATGCAAACGGGACATCTTTGTACCCAGGAGTATTTCCAATAGCTGGAAGAGAAGTGAATGTGGGGAGGCATGGAGTTCAGCTATAGATTAAAAGGTCAGTCTCTTAAGCACAAGATTTGAAACAGCTTCCTTCATTCTACTGCCCTTACCCAATTGCAACTTTAAAAATTCTAGCAAAGCACCCTTATTTGAAGGCTAAGTCACTTAATTTGAATGTTTAAATGAGAATAAACATTCATAATTTTCATTGTCTTCAAAACAAAAATTAAAACCAGCAATACTCTCTTGGTCTCCAATTTAATACAATACCAGTTTAGAATATTTGCCAAATCTTAAACATCAGATAACATGGGATCTGTGCAGTTTGACAATTCCCCCCAATACAAATATTAAAAACACAAAAACATGAGTAGTTTTTTTTTATTAAAGAAAACTCATTTTCTGTTTGAATTTCTTTTGTCCATCTGAAGAGGTTTTTCCATTTCTGCAAGAATCAGGGAAAAAAAAAAAAAGTTATTTCAACAGAATCGTATGAAAGACTCAAAAATTAACAACATACCTGTGGCTAATTGGTCCATCGTAGCACTCTTTACTTCTGTCTTTTTTGGAACATTGGCTAGAAACAATTGGCTGAAATCTGAAGGTGTTCGGGACTTCCAGAGGTCATCAAATGATTTCAGAACTTCAGGCTTTAATTTGTCAGCACTGACAGACTGTTCATGGTGCAAGTTTACTGGATTAGGGTCAGACGAGGTAAACAAACCTGATGAGTCACCATCCCTCTGAAAATAGTTGCTACCAGGTGAATGACTAAACACTCCTTTCCCCAGCCTCTTTAATTCTTGTCTTTTTTCCTGCAAAGACTCTAAAGTTTGCAGATGAGAATTTTGTCTTTGTTCTAGACCTTTTGAATTTGCACCATAATTTAACTCTCCAAAAGATGCTTCAGAGTCACTGTAACGGTTGGGCTCCTTTCCTGGTGGGCCATGCTGCAGTAGGACATAACTTTGTGGTTTTGAATACAAATTTTCAATTTTGTGTTCTTTGGTGGAAGTATTTGACCCCGTCTCTGATGGTTGTTCTTGGGTACCATTGAGGCCTACAGAGCTATTGGACAGAGGAGAATCTCCAGGCATATAGTAAGGAGAGAAAAACCTGTCAATTGCACGTTTAAAGTTGTGATGTGTTGAACTTTTATATTCAGATTTGTGCAATGGCCACTGCTCAACAGCAGGTTTATTTTGGAACTCTCCAACATGTAGACCATGTTGGTCAAGATAAGGTATAACATTTGGCCTAGAATGGATAGTTTGTTCAGGAAATTTGATGTTAAAAGGTTTATATTGCACAACCGGCTTCACTTGTTCACCGTCAGGCATCCACAGTTGAGACGGGTTATTGGGAGATTCAGGTTTCCCTTGTTCCAAGTGTGGTAGTACCATGTTTTGTGCTCCATGTGACCACATGGGATTTGGAGGTTCTGTTCCAAAATAAGAAACTGGCTCTTCATTTGCAATCATGCCAAGACTACTTCTGGGTAATGCAACAATGCCATCTGGTGGTTGGAGAGAGTATTCATATGCATCAGAAGTTTGAGGTGCCGTAGGAGAAATTTGTGCTGAAGCACTAGCTCTTCCAGTTTGCAGAACTGGTGCGGAAGGTTTTTGTGGAATTTCAGCAGTTTCCAAGCCTTGGCTAAAGATGGAATGCGACACTGGCAAGAAACTTGTATACAACTGAGGTTCAGCTTTACTGTCACCTGGGATAGAAATGTAAAGATACTGATGTAAAGCTATTTGTAGACAGCAATTGGATAATACAGAAGGACAATATTGAGGACAGTAAACAGGGTTACCTTGTTTTGATGGGGGAGATTCCATTTTTTGCTCACTTGACAAAACGGCAAACTGTTGCACATCAGACTGTTGCATAGCATGAGGTTGCTGTGAGTAATGAAACATGTTGAAGGGGTTTTTAAACTGGCCCTGAAGAGGGTTTGCAACAGGAGGTTGTGAATAATGGAAATGGTTTCCCAGGGAAGCTCTTTCACTCATTTCCACAGCTGGTGGTTTAGACTGCTGACAGGGTCCATATATTTGACCCCGAGCAGTTTTAGTTGGAATGTTTGCCAGCTGATTTTCAGGAAACGGCTGAGAATTTTGTCGTTCTTGGTCCTTGTGATCTTCAGCTGTTATTGAAGTTGGCTTTGATTGTGTAAGGGTACCTAGGTGATAAGAGTAGAATGGCTGGGTTACCTGGTCCCGAGGAGGTCGTAGCTGTTGGTTTTGAGAAACTGTAGTGGACACTGAAGATGGCTCTGGTTTGGGGTAGATGTCAGAGAACTGCTCATAAACTTTGTTCTGAGATGCTACAGGCTGTGGGGCTTGAGTAACAGCAGGTTTCTGAGCCACCTGTGGATGGGCATAGAAGTAGAAAAATGGTGGGTATACTTGGGCTTTAGGTGTCGCTGGTTGTGGCAGCAGAGTCACAGCAGGTTTTTGAGGTGGATGTGGTTGATCAAAGTACTGAAATAACGGCGGGTATAATTGAGCTTGAGGAGTTGCCAATTGTGGTGGCCTAGTTGCAGGTTTCTGGGTTGGTTTTGGTTGGGGATAGAACGGGAATGGCAATGCTTGGGGTTGAGAAGTTACAGATTGAGGTGGTTGAGTTACAGCAGATTTCTGAAGTGGTGCTGGTTGGTCAAAGTAGGGAAAGAACCGTGGGTGTACTTGTGCTTGGGGAGTTGCCATTTGTGACTGTTGAGTTGCTGGTTTCTGGGTTGGTTTTGGGTGGGGATAGAAGGGAAAGAATGGTGGGTATACTGGAGTTTGAGCAGTTGCTGATTGTGGTGGCCGGGTTACAGGCTTCTGAGTTGGTTTTGGGAAGGAATAGAAGGGAAAGTATGGCGAGTACACCTGGGCTTCAGGAGTCATCGATTGTGGTGGCTCAGTTACAGCAGGTTTCTGAGTTTGCTGTGGATATACTTGGGCTTGAGGAGTCACAGGTTGAGAGGGCTCTTCAACTCCAGAGGGTTTTTGAGATGCCTGAAAATAGAAGGGGTACAAAGCCTGGTATAGATTGCCTTTGGGGGCTTCTTGTGTAACATCAGCAGGCTTCAAGGCTCGTTTCTGCTGGTGGCAGAACAAGTAAAATGAGTAATACACTTGACCTTGAGGTGTTTTTGAATGTTGCAGCTGGGACCTCTGCAAGGCACACAAGAGGTTGAGTGGCTCATATACCTGGCCCTTTACAGTCTCAGAGTATGGTGGCTGGGAAACATCTGGAGATTTTAAGGCTGCCTCCATCTGGATGCACACAAGCTGAAACAGCTGGTGCACATCACTTTTAAACATTTTAGGCCATGCTAGCTGAGAAAGTACAGATGGTTTTACGGCTGCCATCTGTTGAGAGCAAAATAAATGGGAGGGCATGTGTTTACCTTGACCCTTCTCAGACATTGTAGGATAAGATGGCCCAGGTTTCTCAAGTAATCTTTGGAGATACAGTGGATATGAATTTGAGAGCAGGGATAAAGCTTCTGTATAAGTTGAAGGAAATATCTGTTTTGGAATCTGAAGGTTGCTGGCAGGTGGTTTCTGGGGAACATGTGGTGATTTGGTCACAGGTTGTATCATTCGTGGCATTGCAGGAAAAAGTGAGTGGGGATAGAATGTCTGAGGATAAAAACGATTTGCAGATTGAGTAACTTTGGGTTTTGAAGGTGTAGTGGTCTGTGGCCATTTAGTAGTAGCGAGTTCTGGCTTTTGAAAGTAAGCAACAGGAAAACCTGGAAAATGAGTGTACAGGAGCTGCCCCAGATTTGAACCCTGATTTGTTTTGCTTGGGATCTTCTGGTCTTGAGAAAAGCTAGGAATTTGAGATGCTATTTGAGCAGGCGGAAGTGTTAAAGATGGATATGGTGTGGGAAAGGGATACACCCATTTGCCTGGCATGTCACTTTCCTGCACAGAATCCTTTACTTGGCTCTCTGTCCGTTTGAGTTGAGCTGCCAACAATGATGGACATGAAACCTTGGTTTCTACATCTCCAGCCAACTCAAGGGAATGCATTCCATCCTGCAAACAAATGTCACCATTACTAAATGTCATTCCCCACCTCCTTAGAAGAATGATCTGTGTTTTAAAATGTACCTTTTTTACCAGGCAAGGTGCATAGCGCACAGAGATGATAACCCCTTCTGGATGTTCAACTATACCAAATGCACAGCGTTGTGCAGCTGTCAATAGGGATTCCCAGTTTCCATTTACTACAGGAGAAAAAAAATAGTCAAGTTAAATTAATAATCCATGGTCCATACCAATTTAAGAGTTCTGTTCCTTCCATAGCACACTGAAACCAGTGTCAATAGAGAAAGTTTACTCCAAATCATTCCGTTTCACTAAAAATAGCTGTTTTAATTGCATGCAGCCAATTTTTAGATCATTTTAAAAGTGATGAGCTGATATCATTGGTTTAAGGCTGAAAATTAAGCAAGCTAACCTGCAGTGATGACCTAAGGCTCAATGTATGCATTTGCACAAGAGATTCAAAGTTTTCACTGCTTGGCAATATTCCAATAAAATTTTAAAAAGACTTGTCACAAGGATTTTTTAAATGAATGTTCTAAATTTGCAGCCAATTTCTGATGATGGTACAACAATACATCTGCAAGTTATGACACCTAGAGAACACCACAGCCAACGTCAATACTTACCATTTACTTTGATTTTTGAAGGAGATGTGATCCACTCCGTTTTCACAACCATGCCCTCCGCATGACAAGTGACCATTGGAGGGTTTTGCGACACGCGTCCCATTAAAGGACATGACATTCTGACTGGTAGGCCCCACCAGAGCAATGGGAGCACATAGTAGTTCTCCTGCAATCAGAGTTCAATTGCATGATAAGAACAGCACAGATAAGTCAGACGTGTAGACTAGCCATAATAGGAAACCCACCTGAATAATGACAAAGCAGCCATCATAGGGTGCTACCAAGACCAGATCTTTCTGAGTTGACCTAATGGTGTAACCACAGCTTGAGGGCAACTTTGTCAGAGACAGAGGAGACAAGTGACCTGAAAAGGACAAGACAGAGACTTCTTGAAATATCATAGCTCCCATCTGTTCCGCTTATATTTCATACTAGGAACAGCTGTGCAGAAGAGTTTAAAAAAATATATAAGCATACCCCGGTCCACAAGGATGAGAGATGCAGGGGTAGAGGCAGCATCGTGAACAAGTAGCCTCATGGAATCTTGCGTGCACTCAACCTTTGACTCCATTTTTAGCAGGTTTTCCATTGCCATTTTTTGCCAGTCACTCTTTTCCATTAGTTGTCTGGTCTGCCAGCCTTTTACAATAAAGCATAGTTTAATTACAATCTAGTATATGTACTACAGTAATTTCATTTTTTTAGAAGCAAAATACATTTTAAATTCTGCAACACCTACTCATGTCAGCTTGGTAGTCCACGTCATGCAGCGCCGCCTCTGTGGAGTTGGTTCCATTGAGTTTAGAACCTTTCAGGGAGCTCTGTCCAATTAAGAGTCTTCCATGATGGAGATGACTTCTTTCAGGTTGCTTTTTGTTGTGCACTGAGGTTCCTCTAGATTCATCCAATGCCTTAAGCCTCATCAGTTTTGCACAGTTGCATAGTGATATTAGAAACACAAGAAGTCCTAAATGTGCTAAAATTTCACTCCCCCTGCTTTCTCTACACGCCATTGAAGGGAAGGAAAAAGAAAGCACTGCACACAGGCAAATGGCCCCAGCAGTGTCCTGCGTAAGCTGACCCCTGTAATTAGTTAGTATGTTTAAACCAGAGCACACAGCCTTAGTCTTAGTTATGGTCTGGTAAACACCTGAATACAGCAGGTGTTGACAATTGTGCTAATTAGCTCATGGACAAGTAAATAGTGACTGTTGCATGAGACGAGATGAAAGCTGCCTATCCAGCAGCCCAATGTTTTGAATTTAAAATAAAATGTATTTTAATTAACCCATCTTGCCATAAGGCATATGGTCTTCCTTCTAACATGGTGTACAATAAGATGATACTTGTGTCCATAATCTTAAATGATATAACACAATGGATGAGACAAAAGTATAGAATATATTCTAATAGCCTGCTTATCTTCTTAGGTTTTAATAGAGGGTTATCCTTTCACATCAATATCTAGTTTTTCAAGTACAACCTTGTTGAAATTTTCAGTTACAAAACAGAACTTTAACATTCTTGTGACAAGCGTTCAGTTTTAAGTTGTAAAAATCCACAAAATGGTTCCAAAAAGTTAAAATTTCAAATCAGAGTGGTTGCTCACCAACCTTGACCTAAAGATCAAATATGGCTGCCACAGTATTTGCACTATTCACTGTATTAAGTCATTCACACACGACTACAGAACATCCTTTAGCAAATATGTTGCTCCGAACTGTAAAAAGTCCGCAGAAATTGATTTGAATTTGGTTGTATTGCCAATAGTGAGCTTAATTACTGACAATATCAATGAGAAAATCCCACTTATTTTCAATCTCAAAGGTGGAACATAATGAATGTCATTCTTAAATCCAGAAAATTTTAAGTTGAAAACTCAAAGGTTTCTCACAGTCAGATCTCTGGATACAATATCGCTGTTAGCTTATTTGCACTTTTTGTCTCAGAACATCTCATACAGGGTTATAATACCTTCCTTAGGGAACATGTTGCCACAGAATTTTATAGAACAAAAATAAAACATGTTGCCTTTTTAACTACGGATTTCAACTCCAAACTCTCACTAGTTTTTGAACTTTCACAAAGAACTTATGAGGTCATTTGCAGATCCAGGTTCTGAAGTACTACTACAGGCTAAATGGGTCTATTTATTCTAGCTCTTAAAATGTTAAAGAACTTTTCAGTTTAATGTTCTCCTAACACCTTGTAAAAGAAAATTGAGTCTTTGAGACTATAGCTTACATTTTAGACATCTGTACAATTTGGCACACAGGGTAAAAGACTGGACATCCTGGCTCTCATCTCTGGTTGGATTACCTTTTATTTAATCTGAAGTCATGGCATTTGGGAAAAAAAATAAAAATAAAAAAAATTTCTGAACAAAAGGGACAAAAAATAAAAAAATAAATCAAGTTCAACTTAAAAGATGACAAAACGTTCCAAACTTTTGCTTTGTTTTAATTCTGTACAGATCCCACAAAGTCTGGAGATTACCAATGCCAAAATATCCTTTAAGAAAGTGCCATTTAAAGTTATTTCTTGCTTGGGCAGCAGGTACAAATCCAACTCTTATTAGTATCGGATCAGAAATTGAATTTTATGGCACAAAATACAGTTATTTTTCAGAGGAAAAAAAACAAAAAAAAACAAAACAAAACCACAAGACAACTTACAAATGTTCTTATTCCAACCAACATCATTTTCAATGTTTAGTGTACACAGCATTGTTTTTAATATATTTCTAGGTACCATACTATGACAAGTTGTGAATACACTTTGATGACTAAAGCACAAGGCAAAAAACAATCCCAAGGTGTTGGAGCCCAGCAGCCTCGGTGTACAGTCTAAATGCATTCACACTGTAGTAAAAATGACATTGCCTTTGTAGTAATCAATGCACATTAAAGTTAGCAAGAAGTCAGTTAGTGAGGAAACATTTTAGTGTTGAAGTCTAAAGAAGCGGTTACATGTTTTACAGTCATCTGAAGTCATCTCGGTGGTTTCCAAGCAGCCAACA
>CAEGAE010065553.1:0-32047 GCA_903067095.1 Girardinus metallicus | reverse complement strand
ATATATATATATCGGTAAAAACTGATTATCGATCATAACACCAATATTAATATTGGCTATCTATATTAAACCCAAATTTCCATATCAATTAATTCCTAGTAGTCATCACAGTAAATAAAACAAAATATCTTTTTAAAAATATTAAAGCGTGCATCACTAATTCCTCCCTAAAAGTTTTTCTTCTGTGAAGGAGGTTTTATGAAAAACGCAGCTTCGGTTTGTAACCGAGACGATTCGCTCAGGATTTATGAAAACCTGAACATGTAGCAGAACTTTTCTCACCTAGCAGGAGTGAATGGATGAAGCCGGTTCGGTTCTTTTTAGGGTATTCGTGTGTCGAACTTTACTTCAGGAGTTTCAGCTGAGCCTTTAACCTTAATCAGATTAAATGCCACATTCAGTTTAAATCCAGTGAATCGGGATTAACCATGAATGCTAATGTGAACTCTTCCTCACTAACGGGCGACACTCCTGCAACCAAAAATCCTATACAGCCTCTTTAAAATCCAACTATAGAGTTAATGGAGGCTGGCTTAGTTATTTTCTTCCTACATTTAGCCAGAATCTGTCGCCAGACTGTCTGAAACTGGAGAAAGAATATTCATTAAAGGTTATAAGGTTGTCACAGATAATCACTTCGTTAAGATGCAGTAAATTGAAAGACAAGATGGAACTAATGAGAAGAAGCAGAGCCTTAAAATGTGCTGCTTGGTCCAAAGAGATGAATTAACCTGACAGCTGCAAGGGTTTCTCTCTGTGCTTCACATATAATGGTCTTATTATGTGGAATCGGCTCCAGTTTAAAATAGAGACTTCATCTGGTAATTAGGACTCTTAAGGTAGCTGGTAATGTGGGATTCTGGATTATTGGAGAGTTTTTAGGCAAAACCAAAGATTTTAAAGGCCAATATCTGTAGTTTCCATTATTTATTGTGAATGTCTGCTTTAAGGTGGGCAGGAATGAAGCAGATTTAATCAAATAGCTTTAATGTCCCTCTGCAGGGTCGCAATAAGACGCTATTAATCATGCTATATGGTGATAATTGAAACTGTTAAGTGCCATTTACTGTAAGTAGCATAACTGGCACCTGTTCTCCCCTGAAATGAACAAGGTCACGTTGCTGTGAATATGGCAGCTTTACAGTTTCCAGAGTGTGTGCGCTTCAGTGTTCGTTACAGTTCAGAGAAGGTTATGGGTTTAATGACATTTTTGACTCGGTGGGCAGAAGGAGAAACTAATATTTATGGTTCGGTTTATGATCGCTCGACTAATAGCGCCATGCTCCACTGACTGAATACATACTGTTTGAGACTTTTTGACTTGTGAACAACCTTCAAAGGCCAAAGAAAAGAAACAGAACGAACTGTTTAGGTTATTTCATGAAGTTATCGGTTGCTGCTACTAAATTTATAGGAATCTGTTGCCAGAAATGTAATATAGGTGCTTTAAATGTTGGAAAAAATTGTTTCCAGCATTTATTTGGAATCAAAATTAAAATGAGTCGTTATAATTTCCAAATGCTGATATTCATATGAATTATGTAGATAAGCCTGTTGTAATGAATAATAAATCAATTAATCACATGATAAATTAAAATGAGGTCAATAATTTCCGTTTGCATGATTTTTTTCTCTCCTTTCTCTCCCTCTTTGTACCATTCCTGTTAGGTTTTTATTCTGTTCAAACTAAGAAAAAAAATAAATTTAAAGATGTTCATTTATAGATTTAAACATATTTTTAATCACTTTTTGTTTTGCCAACGTTGATAGTCCTATATTTTTTACTTCCTGGATCAACATGACCAAATATGGAAATTTGCAAGTTTTAGGACAGCCAGTAGCCACTTTTCTTACTGAGGAGTTGGCAACACTTGCCTTACTTGAAGATTGCTTTAAAATGTGCCTAGTTAGCTAGTTAGCCTCCAGGCTAGCTGGCTATGTCGGTGTCACAATAATGAAGAAAATTGTAGAATGAATGTTTGTGAATGTAAGAAATTTGAGTAAACTTTTAATTTGTCCATTTTTTGTTTGTGTTTTAGGAATCAGAGCTTGTTCATCTGCCGGAAAAATGCTGTCCAGAATGTTCTTTGTTGAAACCTTCCTGTCTCTATGAGGGGAAATCGTTCAAGGTATTACTCTGAGTCACTAAGACATAACCAAACCTGTCACAATAAGCAATAGATCAATTAATCGCATAATAAATTAAAATGAGTCGTTAGAGATACTCTCTAATGTTGTCGAAAAGCCGATACACCTCCTAGGAAGTAGTTAGCCGCACTACCTGCCCCTTTTGCCTGTTTTCCCTGTCTTAGCTGAATTATTATTATTTTCTGTTACAGAGACTTCACAATCCATTTTAATTGTTATTATTTTGTTTGTGTATTTTGTGTTTTTAAAATGTTTTTTAATTCAAGAGTTAGAAAAGTTTTTTTTTTATATCAGTCAGAGGGTGTACTCACATTAATATCCCATTATAATTATAGTTTTTAATTGAAAATAGTCTCAAAATGACAATGTTGTCACTTATTTCAATAATTTCTGGGACAATTTATGATCCAGCAAAATTTGTTGACGTGACAGGCCTACATATAACTTCCAGTGTTTGAGAATAAACGTCATTAGAGTGGCAAAAGAAAACAAAAAAATCCAAACAATGTAGGTGTCCTTACTGTTTCTTACATTTAAATCTCCCATTTTAATGTTAGTTTGTCAGTAAATGTATGAACTCAAACCCTAAACAGTAGCAATTATTTATTGAAGCATTGATAATGGCAGAAAAACAAAGTTCTGCTGCTTTGAGTTTTGTTTTGTTAACATCTTGACCCAGAACTTGAAGACTTTCATCAGTTTTATTATTCATAACGAAGTCCCAGAAAACTGGATTTCACAGCTTGGCTGTTTTTACAGCATCAATCAGGACAAAATATTTATGAAATCTTAAGACGTTTGCCCAGGGCTGCAGCAGAGAGTGAGTCCATAAGTGGCAGTTATCACAGTTATCATCTCCTAATGGATTGTTCTTCGTCTCCCTTTAGAAAGTATTTCACCATTAGCGAAGGAAAATAGATGCTTTTGTGACGGAATGATTACTGGTTGGAAACTCAAAGGACTTTTAGGTGACAGGATGGAAATATAATGAGGTAGAACGATGAGACACTTTTATGGAAGTCCTGTCTTTTAGTTGAAGTTGAAACACAATGAGACTGAGAAGATTAGATTGTCTCTTTTTTTACTTTTTTTGTTTGGGCCTGAATAAAAGTTGCTTTAGTTGCTCAGTTTCTTTCTGCAGAGGCTCAATTTGTCCATTAAGAGCATCTGGATTAATTCAGGCACAATTTAGATGCATTTCTGCTTCAACATACCAGATGTAGCAATACTTTCTAAAAAAAAAAACAAAAAAAAAAACAGTGTCGCAAACAAGATTTGCAATCTGAATGAACAAAGATCATCTGGGGATCCCCAAGGCTGTGAACTTGAGCCACTTTTATTCTGAAACTATAGACTCCCCCTAGCTTACATAATGCAGTACTACAAGGTCTCTTACTCTACGCTGATGACGGCATATTCTATATTAGAATCACTATTTATGTCCATAATGTCAATAAATAAAACACAAAGTTTTAGTCATAAAATACAAAAGACATTTTTCATTTTCTTATTCCTTCTTCTTATTATCATTTTTATAAATGGATTTTTGGTTACAGAAACTTCATAATCTATTTTGATTGTTGTTGTTTCAGTTGTTTATTTTGGTTATTTAAAAAGTTTTCCAGTTCCAGTGTTAAGATAATAATGACTTTTATTATTACCTTAAATACCACTTTTTTTTTTTAAATGTAGCTTTATTTACCTGAGTTCCACTTAGGCTTGTCACAATAAGTAATCAATAAATGAACCAATTAATCGCATGATTAATAAAAACGAGCTCAATGATTTCCATTTGCATTATTTATTGTTTTTCACTTTTCTTTCTCTTTCCTCCAAAAACTGGATGATTAAAGTTTTCAGGGTAATTTAAGTTTTTTAGGATAATTTTGTTTAGACTTAGTAGTTCATTTTATTTGTTTTTGTTATTTTTTTTTTCATTTATTTTGTATATTTTAAATATCTTTCAGTTGCAGTGTTAAAATTTGGTTAGAATTAGATTTTTGAGAGCGTATTTTTGCATTCAGATGCCATTATCATTGTATTACTTTTAAATAGTGTAAAAGCAACAGTATTATTGTGTATTGCGATAACTTCTGGGACACAATTTGCTATCATGACAGGCCTAGTTGTGATTGCTTGAGAAGGGTCTTCTGGATTTTTGGCAGGAATGTGACGCCATATTTTCATTGGAATATATGTAAAAGTGGCATAAATACAGTTTTCTGCCTTTGTTTACACCAATAAACACAGATGAAGCCAGTTAACTTCAGCAAATAGAAACCTGGAGTTTTGTCTGTTTTGATTGTGAAAATGTTTCTGCCCTACAACAAACACCAATGTCTGTCCGTGATCACAGCTTCTGATTGTCTTACGGTTCCAGTGTTAAATGTTCATTAGATTTTAAAGTTTATTGATATTTCAGAATGTGGTCTTGCATTTTTATTATCCCATTACCATTATATTACTTGAAAATGGTGTCAAAACAACAATATTTCAATAGTTTATCGTAATAACTTCAGGGACAATTTATCAAAATGTGTTATTGTGACAGGCCTATTTTCCTCTGAAGCACTTTAAATCACACTAATTTTAATCATATTATACAAACAAAATTGTCTTAGCAGATGTTTGGTGCAGATATGGCTTCTTAAGATGTCAGCGGAGAACAGAAAGTAAACCTTGACTCATGCGTTACTATAGACTCACTTCTCTTTACTGCATACCTAAAACACTTTGAATACAACATGTTATTGTTTTTGAGCGATGGAAATATGTTGCCGTGTTGAATCTGGTCAACTGTTTGGTTCTGAATTATTCAGTTCATCTGGTGTGCTGTTAGGGATAAAGGATATTATATAAGTTTAATTAATTCTATTACTCATTCAGGGTCATACTGTCTGTGTCGCTCAGAAACTGAAATTAGTAATAAATTAATGCGGTGCATAAAGGCAGGCAGCTGGAAGAAAAAATTCACAGTATTTTAATATGCATAGTGTCTTATTTCTCGACTTTAAGTTGACAAAGTTTGAAAAGTTTAATTTTTTAGACATTTTATTTTTTTCT
This sequence comes from Girardinus metallicus, assembly GCA_903067095.1. NCBI lineage: Eukaryota > Metazoa > Chordata > Actinopteri > Cyprinodontiformes > Poeciliidae > Girardinus > Girardinus metallicus. The sequence goes on along the minus strand of CAEGAE010065553.1, from coordinate 26,836 downwards.
TTGTGTTTTGACGCTGACGTTGCTGCCGGTGCAACTTTCCCCTTGACTCCCTCATTCTGTTTTCAGCCTAAAAAGTCACGAGTGTTACGCTTTTTCTCAAATAAAACTCATTAAAATTCAAGAATGGCCCTGTTTTATAAATGCGATTGAGATTCCTCTGAATTAAAAATTAAAATCAGCGCTGTCTTTGCTCTCTGTCACTTGTTTAAGGTCTAATTAACAAAGTCCTGGGTGTTTTTTCAGAATCGGGCTCGTTGGACCGATGGCAGCTGCCGCGAGTGTGAATGCCACGATACCCGGGTGACTTGTTATCTGCGCTCCTGCCCCACTTGCCCACCAGGAACTCTGGCTGTCATAAAGGAAGGCCGATGCTGCCCCGAGTGTCAGCAGGGTACGTAATTACTCAGAAAAGATGTAACGTGTGTCTGGACGACTGCTGGGGCCGGATAAGAATCACAGACTACTTACTCCTTTTTCTTTGTAAACTTGTTTCCCTTTTTCCAGAAGACTGAAAGGTGATTTCAGGGTGAAGTTGACTCTTGACTTGAATGCATCGTATATACTAACTGGTTTTATGTACTAACTGGTTATATTAACTGGGTTTAACTCCAGCTTTAAAGGAGTTTTTTTTTTGCACTTTCTGCCAAAGGAAAAAAGGAAATTAACTGAAATCTCAACTGAAATGCACGCATTCAAACAAATAAACCAGATATCAAGACTCAAGTTGTTTGCATCAATATGAAATTCTTTAATAATTAAATTTTTTGATAAGATCACGAACGATTCTCCTTTTGTATCATCCTGTGATTTCTTCACAAGTTTCCCTTTTTTCGGCAGCATTAATTATGTGTTGCATAAACTTTTCTTTTTCTGTCTTTCCAACTCTAAAGATATTGAGTTTTATACGTTAAAATTCCTTCGCCGTATGTCTGTTAAGCTTGAATGAATAAACCAGCAGACAACGTTACCAGAAATACTTTATAAATAATAAAGCATCTGTAAATATGTAAACAAGAAGCTTAAAGAGGCTCATAAACAGGGAGCGAGTTTATAGTTATGAATAACAGACTGAAAGTGTCTATTGGGGGAAAGCCGTGCCAGCTCAGCTGCAGATTGCTGTTGCCTGAGGGAAAAAAAAACATTCACACTCACTAAAAAAGGTTTTTTAGTGATTCTGACTTCATGACTCAAAAGTTTTTGGTAGCTTTTGTAAATTTGTCGTTCTTGGCTTCACTTCTGGGACTCCATCGTTGGGACTTTTGGGAAACCTGGCGAGCAGCCTGACACTTTTCCATCAGAACCAACATTACCTTCCTCAGCAGTTTGATCTATTGTAGCGTGTCTGTTTTCTTAGACATTACATTACATTTTATCGTTAAAATCATCAATACGTTCAGTCTAAGTGATGCTAACTCCCACCTGCAGGTGGCAGTACTTCTTACCTTTACTTCACCTCAGCCTAACTTGATGTCAAGTTATAGTCCGTGATCGATGTGGCAGGCAGATAAAAGTCACATTAACATCATACATAAGCATAAACACTGAAAAGATTTTTATATTGGCTCCAAAAAATCAGCACAAAAATAACAAAAACTTTTGTGAAATCACTGATTAACGTGAAAGATGTACAATTTTTGTTTGTTCACCCGATAAGTCATAAAATCCTCCAATTACTTCCTGTCGTCTTCTTCTTTGTGGTTTTTGCCAGTGGCGACATCTTGTTTTTGAAATGGTCAAAATAAACTTACATCATCCTGGCACCAACACGTTTTATCCCAAAAAATTTATATTTTTAAACTGGCTTGTTTCCGTTCAGCAAATTTATTGTCAAAATGTCAAAGTACACAATTAAATAGTCACTGGAAACATAGTTGGGTGTCAAACCAGAGAGGAAAACAAATCCTCCATCAGTTTATCTGTGTGGCGTTGAGTAAGATTTTTTTATTATGTTGTGGCTAAGAATAGAAAAAGACATACGTTCACAACCTCCTTCTGTCTTTTTCTCTTTTCCTCATAAATCTTCTGCTCAGTCTATTAATCAAGGGCCGTCTTCAGGCCCAGAGGTCAGTAATCTGCTCTCCTATTGGTCAGTTCTCACCTGATGGTCATGCTGCGTTCATGTCTCATGGGAAAAGATGTAAATATGAGCTCTGTGCTGTTAGGTTTCAACCTGCTCTCTATGTGGGACATATTCTGTATAAACAAGAACATCTTTTCAAGAAAAAGCAGTAACAGTAGCCATATTCTTTAATGTTTTGACCCATTTTATTGGGACCAAAGCAAAATACGTCGGAATCGGTAAGTGGAAGAAAAACGATACTTTATTTTGGAGGTGTCCAAACTTTTCCTCACATGAGCCAAAAACACCCGAACTAAAATCAGTCAAACAAAGTTGCCCGATTTTTATTTAAAATTTTTTCAAAATGGGTATTTATTGTAGATCCGAAGGTTGAAAGGGATTTTAACAGTTAGGAACATTATAGATCAGGGGGAAAAAAAAGGTGGAGTAAATTTCTGCCAAAAAAACTCAGAAATTTAGTGATTAATCTCCAAAATTTTCTAGAAAAAACTTTTACATTTCTGAAGTTTTTCCCCAGCGGCTCTGATATGCTGTAGTAGATTTTGCATGTTTGCTGTATCAAAAAAAATAAAAGACTGAATAATGCTTTCAGCAATAAGAACAGCATTTCTTTCAAAACGCTCGCAATAATTAATGATAAATGTAGTTTTACCTTTTCTTATAGCTCAGTCATAAAAAAAAGGTGAATATTTTGTAAGAAAATTAAGTTGATGATAATTTTGCTCTCCATCTGCGTTTATGGGCCAAATTTGTATCATTTTTGAATTGCAGTTGGGGGCCGCACAAAATCAGTCCAAGGGCCACAAATGGCCCATGGACCACACTTTGGATACCCCTGCTTTAAAAGGAATCTGAGAACTGAGATGTGTATTTATATTGCCTCTTTCACTCAAATGTATCTAATTAAAATCCAGTGCAACTAATTTTCTTAAGAAGCATTAAACAGATTCAATCAGTCATCCAAAAATAGAGCAGATGCAAAATAGAGCAGCTGAAAAGGAGAACGTTATTCAGAAAAGAGGTCAAGAGGTCAGTGGTAGTGCACATGAAGAATCTGTCGAGGTGAAAACGTAAGAAAGCCTCTGTTGAAAAGGAAGCCAGGAATGAAAGTTGTTCCTTCTAGGAGACGCAGCAAAGAAGCTGAAGAAGGTTCTTTTGGTCGGATGAGTTCTGACGTGAACTTTTCCAGCCAACGTAAACGGCAGAGCATGTTATATAGCACATCAGTTTGAAAACAGCCTCCCCACTGAGTTGGTGTGAAAATGGATGGAGCTAAATATAAAAGACACTTAAAGAGACTCTGTTAAAGGGTGTAAAAGGGGAGTAAGTTCATCTTTCCACCTGGAAGATGCATGCAGTGCGTTAGATGAAAGCATGTTAATGTGCTGGAAATGGACCAGGATAAAATAGTATCTTTCACTTCTGTGGAAAAGTTCTTAAAGGTGACCCATCATGCTTCCTTGAACATGTTAGGATAGATCTGTGGTCTACACAAAACATGCTCAGTTGCACAAAACCATTCTCAGATAAATTTGATTTTGAGTATTTTAAGCTTCTTTCAAAATTAACTGTTTGTTACTGTAAGTCCAAAAAAAAAAAGCTGCTTTTGGCCACGCACCGAACTCAACGTTTAACACACGTGAAAATGGCTGCAAACAGATACGCAGTTATACAGCCGTACCGCTTTATACAGCTATGGACTAGAAAACGCTTAGAGTTGAAAACTGTTCAAACCGCAAAAGCTTCAACCAGATGGAGAGTGTGAGGATTTCAGTTTTCTGCGTGTTTAGTTTAGGTTCTGTTTCTGGGAGTCTCCGTGATGTCCTGTCTCTCTTCTCTTGTTTGCTTCCCAGTTGTGTCTCGTTCCCTTGATTGCCCTCTGTGTTTTTAAACCCACTTGTTGTCTTTTGTCGGGTCCTTGTTGTATGTCAAATGTCAGACACGGTCGTTGGTCTGCATCCTCTCTGTGCCAGTCTTCTGCGTTTCCTGGACTTGTAATTAAAAATTCATCTTTAACAATGACAAACTGGGCTTCTCGGCGTCTCCCTCACCTCCACAACTCACCGCACGACATGGCAGAGAGTGGATCTAAAAATGATTGACTCGAAGGAGCTAAATGCCAGTACAATTTATCATCCATTTTAAAGTAATGGACCACTTTGTGTTGGTCATACATTAGTTCTCCAGATAGATCTGATTGTCCAGGATGGAAAACCAGACCTCACTCTATCAGGAAAGTCTTGATTTATTTTATTGAAAGTCCAGAAACTTTAATGAACAAGTCTGAAGTTCCCCTCTGAAGTCGGACTGATTGACTTTGATTTCGACTCCCTGCGGCGAGCCTGAGATGTTTGATAATTATTCTCTCTGACTGAAATGTGAGACCAGCGCACGGTTATGTAACTTCATCCATTTCACCAACACTTTCACCAACAAAGTGAGGAGCTAAATGGATTTAATCCTTCTTTAAACTTTGTCCTATACTGGAAATTTGTCTGCAGACAAGAGGGGGGATTTCCATTATGGAGCAGCTTTTTTTTTGGCTTTAGTTATTAAATTGGCTTCTTTTCAAGATGTGAAGAGAGGAGGGCGAGATGTTGAAGGTCAAAGCTCTCCAAACAATCAAACACCTAAACAACAACGGCCATTTTAACGTAGCAGTCAAGAATCCTCCCTTTGCTTGTCATCACAGGCTGTTATCTGTTACTGTCTTTTTAATTGTGTACCCCAGGGATTCTGGCTTATTAAGCTTGTGATAAAAACAAAAACGCTGCGCAACGTCAAAGCCAAACACAAAAACCTTCCTGCATCTTCAGCAGTGGAGCTTCTTACGTAAATGTGCTCTTTTGTTTCCAGTGGTAAATATGCATAAAATAACATGTTTGCAAAAAAGATTTCATGATGGAAAGACTATATTCATGCAAGAAATTAGTTTATTACCAAAAGCCACAGCTGAGCAGAGAAATAAACAGTTTAGCGGTGTTCGTATTAGCCGGTAAATCTGTCAGTGGGTCAGAGCAAACACTGCTAAGTATCTTAAAGCTCCCATTTTTCACAGATTCTCTCGCTATTTTCTGCACCAGCTCCTGCAGTTCTGTCTTATCTCCAATAAAAAGTCTGGCCTTAGGGTGAAATTTAAGGTCAGAAAGTGAGATGAGAGGCAGATGAAAAGAAGATGAACGCTGGAATGAAATGAAACTGTAAAGTCGAAGGAACAAAAAAAGCGGCAGGTTGGAGAAGGAGAAGAGTGATGCAGATACTTAGAACAGTATGTTCTGGCTTGCTGACAGTCTTATTGGTCGTTAGGATTAAAGTAGCATCTCATTTTTCTCATGTTCAACTTTCCTTTCCCACTTTCACGCCCTCACAGTCTCTCATACTATAACTCTCCTCCTCGTCTTATTTTCCCCTGTCATTTTCTTGGTTCCTTCCTCTCCTCCTACCGTCTCGCTCTGCACTTGTCACATTAATCGGTCCTCTCAGTCTGCTGTTTTATTTTCTCAATACGGTCGCTGTGAAATCAAGTGGAAACGGCACCGCGCATTGTTTGACAAGCCCTTGCTTTCATTTGCCTGTTCTGCAACCCAGATTGGACGGGCCTTATCTCTGCCTTCTCCCTTTTTTTTTTCATTCAGAGAACATGACAGTGACAAAGCGTTTTTTTTAATTTGCACATGTCGTTCGGACGCTGAAGAGGCAAATCATTTCAGAAGACACTCGGAGAAACAAAATTTTAAATGGTTTCTTTGCCTCACAGGAAGATTGAAATGTTTTCTATGTTGTTTTCCACAATTGCAATAATCAACAATATTACTCAGTTATTTGTATGGCACATTTCAGCAACAAGGCAGAAGACAAAAAAAAAACAAAAAAAACCATACATGTTGAGAAACTTGTAACATTTTGTCAAGTGCCAACATTAAATTCATCAATTCACATCAAATGTGTTGGTCAATGTTCCATTTATTAACGTTTCACCATAAATCTGGAACAAACGTACAGAAAACTATAAAACAGCCAAAAACTCACCTTTTAGAGTTGATCTTGAACCATAATAAATGAAACATTTTGAAGTGTAATGACGACACTTGGCAAAATGCAATGCAATGACTATGTTTTCTATGACTTTGTGTTTTTATGATGTAAAGCACTTTGAAATGCCTTGTTGCTGAGATGTGCTCTACAAATAAACTTAACTGATTGATTGATATGTTTCAAAAGCAACTCTGAACAGGTGTGTTTTTAGTCTAGATTTAAAGGAACTCTGTGTTTTCTGGAAGTTTGTTCCAGATTTGTGATGCATAGAAGCTGAACGCTGTTTCTCCAGAACCAGAAGACCTGAGCTGTCTGGAAGGTTGATAGAACAACAGCAGATCTTTAATGTGTTGTGGTGCTAAACCGTACAGTGACTTATAAACTAACAGTATTTTAAAGTATATTCGTTGAGCTACGGAGAGCCAGTGGAGGGACTGTAGAACTGGGTGATGTTCTCCATCTTCCTGGTTTTAGTCAGAACCCCAGCAGCAGCAGCAGAGTTCTGGATCTGATAGATTTTTCTTTAGGCAGACCTGTGAAGACGCTGTTGCAGTGATCAATGCGACTAAAGATAAACACATGGATGAGTTTCTCTAGATCTTCCTGGTTCATTAGTCCTTTGATCCTGGAAATGTTCTTCAGGTGCCAGAAGGCCGACTTTGTAACCGTCTTAATGTGGCTACGAAGGTTCGCACTGCAAAAACACAAAATCTTACCAAGTATATTTTGTCTAGTTTCCTGTGCAAATATCTTGGTACACTTGAAATAAGACAAACTAATTTAAAAGTTGTTGTTTTTTTATCATCAAGATATAGAGTCTTATTCTAAATAAGTAAATAATTCATTAATATTTGTGAAAAGTACTTGTTCCATTGTTATGCCTATACTTTTTTTTATCATTATTAAAGAATTATTTACTTAAAACAAGCCCCTTTAGCTTGTTAAAAAGTTACTTTTAAGTTAATTTGGTCTTATTTAAAGTCTACTAAGATATTTGCACTAGATTTTGTGTTTTTGCAGTGCAGGTCTGAGTCCGTCACTCCAGATTTCAGGCCTAATATCTAGTTTATAAAATTCTTCCTTTGCAGAGAAAACATTTCTCTGCTGTTGTTTTTCCACTGTTAGAATGTTAATCAGTGTTTTATGGTAGTGTTTGTGGCTCTGTGGGAAGAGTAGTTGTCTTGTGATCAGAAGGTTGTAGGTTCAATTCCAGCTTCCTCCTGCCTCATGTCGATGTGCCCTTGGGCAAGGCACTTAACCCCAAATTGCCTACCGATCTGCGTATTGGTGTATGAATGTGTGAACGTTTGTGAGAGCGAATGTGACTCTGGTGTAAAGCACTTTGAGTGGTCAAAATGATCGGAAAAAGCGCTATACAAGTTCAGTCCATTTATGGTAGGTTTCCATAGCACATGTCTTCTTTACCGTGTTTTTGTCATCTGTATACTGTACAAATCTAAAATTAATAGATGAAAAGAGAGGACAGATGTACTGGTTCTTCTTTATTTGCTCATTAACACTTAAAGATGTCCAAAATACCAGACGACATAAGGTGACTTATGAGGGCTCATATTATGTTGTCAAAATGACGGATCGTCTGGGAAATGGTGTGAGCTGAAACTTGCAGTGTTCACGAAATGCTTCGGTGGATCTTCTGGATGACAGAAGATGTTCTGTGAAACTCCCAGTTGGACAGACGATTAAATCTTCCCCAAGTCTGTTAAACTGATTTAAGATGTGATTTTTACGGATGTCCGGCTGGATGTACGTCTCTAATCATGTAGAAATGTTTTAGCTGGTGAGACATGGCCGCCGCCACATGCATTTTCTGCCTAATAAAGTCGGTGAAATGTGTTTTTAACAGCTCAGTGCCATGAGGACTGCCTCTCCTGTTTGGGGACTCCGGACCGCTGTGAGAGCTGCAGAGACCCCAAAGCTTTCCTCCATCTTGGTCGATGTCTGTCCGTCTGTCCGGAGGGTTACACCGCTGAGGGACGAGTGTGTGCAGGTAATGTTTTCACAAATGTTGTCTAGCTTTTAAATGCAGCTATGCGTGAAAATTAAGAATACGGCCATTAAAAAGATAAATTAAAACGAGCTCAATTTCCATTGGCATGATTTATTGTTTTTCTCTTTTTTTCCTCTATTTCTATCACGAAATGATTGACAAAATCATTTTGTCTGGTGTTTTTGTATGTTTGTTTTGTTTACAGAGACCCTGTAATTGATTTTATTTGTCGTTTCTGTTTGTTTTCGGATATTTAAAATATCTTCCAGCTCCAGTGTTAAACATTCATTAGAATTTAAAGTTTGAGAATATAATGATTACCATTTTCAGGTAATCATTATATTACCTGAAAATGGCCTCAAAGCAACAATATTTATCACAAAAACTCCTGGGTTTACCGTCCAGGAGTATTTGCTATCATCACAGGCCTAAATGGGAGTTCTTAGAAACAGGCCTGCCACAATAAGGAATAAATCAATGGATCACAATAAATTAAAACAAACTGAATCATGTACATTTGCATGATTTATAGTGTTTCTTTAGTCTTGATTAGATGTTTTTTGAGGCACAGTTTTGTTTCAGCATCCACTTTATTTGTTGTTTCTGTTGTTTTGTTAATTTATTTAGGATATTTCAGATTTCTTCCAGTTCCAGCGTTAAATATTCTTGCATTATTAAGCCTTTGTTACTTGAAAATGGAGCCAAAACAACAATATTGTCGTTCATCTCAATAACTTCTGGGACAATATATCATCCAGCGAAATTAGTTATTGTGACGAGTTTAATTGGAAATTCCACCTGTCTGAAAAAGTTTGTGGCTGAGCTGTAGAAGCAGTAGAAACCCACACTGAAGTATGAAAACATACAGAAGGTGAATTCTGCGCTGTCTGTTTGTTAAATAGATGGATGAAGAGGTTCCAGACGGACTCTTTTACAGCTTCAGCTGTGCTGATGAAAAGACAGAAATTGCAAACGTTGTTGCTTCCCAACCAAAACCTTCGGCCATGACTGCCATATTTGAGCTGCAGGCATCTTGTTGCAGAGCAATTACTGATAAGCACCGAGCAATTTGCTAATCACAAACTATCACTCCTGCACCAGAGTCACTTGAATGGGTAAATATATGGACGCCAACATGGCTGCTGGAAGCCATCATTTTATCGCAACAGTGGCGGCTGCTGGATAAAATTGCAACACCTCACCTATCGTATAATTAAACGTCGGGTAAATCTATCTACTACTACCAGCCATCAGCATCAACATAGCGCCTCTGGAATGTGTAAATTACTTAACGAAAAACACAAACTCACAAATGTGTTGACTAACCCGACAGCTTTCTGTGCTGGAAAGATAAAAATAATGCCTATAAGGGTCTGAATTAAATTTATATGAGAGAAAAATATTATTTCTTGTCTGATTAAATGATTTGAGGGCGTATTGAACCTTCTGTAAGTATGTTCTAGTTTAAACCAAGACTCAGTTTGGATGTAGCTCCAGTTTATAGCTGTTGTTTACCAATAATTGCTATAATCTTTGAATCCTTTCATCTGTTCTCTGGATGAGTCAGATGTTTGCCTCCCACAGCTTTTTACATGCAGATGTGAAATACTAGAGCCAAATGTGAAAAAGAAAACACTCATCAGCAGCTATAGCTGTTAAAGCTTGTTAGCAAACTGAAGACTTCCCGTTTTTCCTCTTTAAAATTATTAAAAGCACTGAAAGGTGGCTGCTGGGATTGAAAAACAATGTTTGATTCTGTGATCTTTAGATGTTGCACATGAAATGAAAAAACCTGAGCTAATCCATAATGTGAATTTTAAAAGGGACCTAACATCCAAAATTAACATTTTTCTAATTCTTTAACAATCCAAACTCTTTTTTTATAAACCATCCAGACATATTTTGGCAATAACTTAAAGGTTTTTGGTGTCTGGAAAATGAGCCGTTTCAAAAGCTTCTCAATTGTTGAGTCACACTGTGCTGTTACCTAGCAACCCCAGTGAATCCCAGCCCGCTACCTAGCAACCCAAGCTGAGCTCCAGCGTGTTTGGTCTGCTGGTTTTACCACTCGGTGCGCTGTACAATGGCTGCTGGAAAAGAAAAGAATTTTGTTGTTGATTTACCATGCAGAAACTGCTTGCTGTATTCCTGTTGGTTGTGCAGGCAGCTCCACTTCTGCTTCTCAGAGATGTACATTTGTATAATTGTGCGTCTGTTTGCAGCCATTTTCACATGCGAGTGTAAACGTTGAGCTTAAACATCCAGTTTGAAAAATCACTACTATAATTGACCTCTCCTCTTGATTCTGTGAGTCGTTCTGAGCTGTAATTTGAAAACAGAATCAAGATTCACACCATCATGACTTTCAGATGTGTTGAACGGTTTCCAATATGAAAATAAAAACTTTATCAGATGGTGTACTGGAAAAGCTTTGAAAACATCCTTTTTGAAGTGTCCAAAGTGAGGCCCAGGGGCCATCTGTGATCCTTGGTTTAATTTTGTGTGGCCCCTGACCGCATCTTAAGAATGTTGCAAATTTGGCCCTTTTGACACTTTTTGTAAAAATTTTTAGGATGAGATTTTCTAAGTTTATGTCTTCTTAAACGGAAAATGTTAAGGACGACAAAAATATTTTATTTTATTTTATTTTATTAAATATGTCGTACCACAAACAACCAGTAAGTTTTTACTCATCAGTCAAATGTAATGGACTTAAAAAACGTAAAATAATAAGTCCAAAAACATAATTAACAGCAAACATTTAGGCAAACTAATTATTTTATTTATTGTTATGCAGGGAACCTGAAACAAATCACAACAATATTTTTGCATTTTTAATTGCAGTGTAAAAATATTTTGGCCCCTGGACAATTTCAGCTTCGGTACAGAAAGTTTGTGCACCTCTGTTTTAGTCTGTCTAAATAAAATCAGACACCAGGAAGGAGTTATTCAGGCCAAGCCAGACGCTTCTGACCTTGTTATAAATTTTCCTCTATAGTTGTAATAGTTGCCGTGGCTCAGCTCACCGCAGTGTGTGTTCATGTTGAAAACAAAGATATTAGAAGTATTAAATGCCTTTCTGCTTCCTCTTTGCTTTTATTGAAGTATGGGAAACTAAATATTGATGTTTTCATGTCTGAGCAGATGTAGGCGAACATACGGTGACGAGGCAGAGCTTCATATCTCTAATGAGATCAAATCTTCCTCCCTTTAAATTTCTCATCATGTTTCCTCAGGGTGTTCATTTTCTGTTTCTCCTCTCACCTTCCTCCCTCTAATCTGTATGGATCCTTCATCCTCATGACTTTCTCTTTTCCCCCTGCTATCTGTCTCTGTGTGGGTGGCTGTTTGCTGTAAAGGGGATTTAGTTTTGTAGTTGCTATTCTACTTTAAAAGGAAACTTTGCTTTGCATTTTTTCCTCCTCCTACATGTCCTCAACTCAATGTTATATTCAGAAAGTAAGTTTATTGTGGTGTAGAACCACAAACCTCCCAGTTAAACGTCTTTATCTCAGTGTTTCATGGTCTGTGGCCTAAGTTGTAGTTGTTTTACATAAATCTTACTGCAGAGTTTTAGGTAGTCAAGTTTTAGCTGCAAGTTGAATCAAAGTAAACAAATACAATCACCATTCTTCTGTCTCCTAGCCTTAAAATACAGTCTTATCATCAGGATTAGGTTAAACAAAGGGGAAAAACTGAAATAGAGAGAATAATAATCTAAGGCAGAAGTCACTTACAATCAAAATGTCCGGACAATTTTAAGAAAAATTTGCTGCAAAAATAAGAAAATAATGTGTTGATTTTGCGTGGATTTTGCAGATTTGTGAAAAACTGGAGGGACTAATTGATGTAATTTGGAGTCTAAAGGGCCACACAAAAAGCTATGGCGGCCCAGATTTGGCCCCCTGGCCTTAAGTTTGACACGTAATCTAAGGATAGAAGTCCATGATCTAAATTAATAAATGATAAAAACCTGAGAGCACTTGGAGTCAGTTACCTCCTCTGATCCAAATTATATCTGAATCGGACCTTTTCCCTCTGGTTCCTAACCTTCTTTCTTTTTCTTGTCCAGTCGAGTTCACAGTTTTGTTGGATTAAGCAGATGGTGCACCTATGGAGTTAATTTCTTTTGAATCCATGACCTGCAGAGCTTCATTAAAGTCACACAAAACTTCAGCCCCCCAGCAGCGAAATCTGCTTCTGCTCTTGTTTCATTCTCTCACAGCAAACACTAAAATCACATTTCAGTTTGCTTCCTTTCTCTGGGTGTTAAGGGGAAACTGTGTTCACTTGGATTTGTGCTGAGGTCTCCAGTTTTTACTTCCATGTTCCCTTTAACAATGTGACAACCCTCCAGCAAACTCTGGATTTAAAGTCTCCCTCGGGGTTTCTGCGTGTGAAATTCACAACCTGCTTTCTGTTTCAGTCCTGCAACCATTTCCAGAGCTCAGGTTTGCTCAGAAAATATATTTCTAAAGCAACTTTTTGATCACATCCCTTCTTGTTCCCTTCAGCCTGCCCGGAGTCCTGTGCCACCTGTTCCAGTCGGTGGGATTGCCAGTCCTGTGACTCCCAGTTGCCCTTACTGGGCCCAGACAGAGACCAGTGCTTGGATTCCTGTCCTGCTGGTTCCTACCAGCACAACAACTCACACTGTTGCCGTAAGTATTACAACATCTCATGCTGATCCAACAAAAAGCAAAAGTAAAGTTTAGGTTATATTTACATAAATACCCTGCAGAAAAAATCCTGCTAAGTATTATTTTTGTAGTTTCTAATGCAAATATCTTATTTCACTTAAAGTAAGACAAAACTAACTTTTCAGCAACATATAGGAACTTGTTTGTTTAGTAAATAATTCCTTAATATTTGTGAAAAAGTACTAGTTCCACTGGCAGATTACCGAATTCATAACAGGAAAAATGTTTTGTTATAAGTGAAATAATCTGCCAATGGAAGAAGTACTTTTTCATGAATACTATGGAATTACTGACTTAAAACAAGTTCTTATATCTTGCTGAAAAGTTTCTTGTAAATTAGTTTCCTCTCATTTCAAGTGTGCTAAGAAACTAGACCAGAAATACTTGTGTTTTTGCAGCGCAAACCTATTTTTGCTTAAACATAAACTGATGGAATTTGATGCATGTTTTGTTTCCTCTTGTCAGTCACATAATTTAGACACAATGTCTAAACCGTTTGATTAGAAAAATTAGCTTCTGAATCGAACCGATACACACTGAAAGGTTCACCTCTCTACTGACTACACAGTAAATTTCAGTATTTTTACAGTTCTGTGCCTCTAAATGAGATCAACATCACAGAGTGTCGTTTCTTGGCATCGTCTTTGCAGACCTCCCTAATAAGACACACATTAACCTTTCACTAACATCCTGTCCTCTAATGGCTTCAGTCCTGATGAGGAGAGCCGTAAACACTGTGTTTCAGTCAGTCTTAAGTATTATTCTCTCCTTCTGACATTTCATGCAAATATTAATTTCCTTTCAGCTCAAATTGTTGCTTTCTAAGCAGCACTTTTGGGGGCGGCGGTGTCTGTTTTTTTTGCATTTTTATTTCCTTAAATGAACTTTGTAAGACTTTTTTTTTTGCCGTGAATAGGGTATTAGAATAGCTCTGAATTTTTCAGGAAGCAATGGAGGGCAAAGCTTCCTCTGGGGACCGAGTATTATTGCTTTAGTATATTTAGTATTTAGTATCTGCACGATACAACTAGTTTTGTGCAGATTTAAGAAGTTGTGCTTTTTAAGCCTGGGCCTGCTGGGTTGTTGGAATTCCACTATAAATTTACATTATCCTCAAGTTTAAATTTTTAATTAATCTTCTGTTGCAACTGTTCAGTTTTTCCATTCTTCCATTATATTGTACTGCATACACATTTTTTTACAAATCTTGAAGACATTTTTATTTTGAAATTTTGCCAGTCTGATTTAAATATGGCTGATCCAGAGTCCTCCAGTTCCCTAAAAGACAATTTAAAAGTTGGTTTAGAAAAACAAGATCTTTGTTTTGTTTTGTTGAGCCACACTACTCCATTACCTAGCAACTCTAGCCCGTTACCTAGCAACCCAGGCTAAGCTACAGCACGTTTGGTCAGTTGGTTTTATCACTGTATGAGCCGTACAATGGCTGCTGGAAAGGACAAGTGTTTTGTTGTTGACTTACCATTCAAAAGCCACTTGATGCATACTTGTTGGTTGTGCAGGAGGCTCCGCTTCTGCTTTTCAAATCGGTATAGCTGTATAATTAAGCATTTGTTAGCAGCCATTTTCATGTGTGGGTGTAAACGTTGAGTTGGAGGCGCGGCCAGGTGCATCTCATTTGGATTTAAAGTGACAAGATGCCCTAAATCAGTTCAATATATTCAGAACTGAGTAGATTAAAATCTCATTATCCAAGAATCTTTTTGTTCTAAGCATGTAACGAACAGGTTTTCCATAGACCTATCATGACCGCCTTAAAGAAAGCAAAAAAGGTCACCTTTAAACCGGCTGATGTTGTTTTAGACGTTCCAGCAGGACTACTTTCTAAATGCTGACAGATTTCAGTTGGTTTCTTGGCTTTCTATTTATTTTTGCAAAACCTTTCTTAATTTATTCCAATAATCACTCCAGTTTTTTCCCCATAGCTTTAATTGTGGCTCAGTTTGTTTTGATTTCTATCGACATCTGATGTGAGAAAAACATTGATGTGTTTGCTACTGGAATTCAAATGCTGAATGAGCCATCAGCTAAATGTTTCATCCAGCATTTCCGGCAGTTTTAATTTCAGAAACGCCTTTTTATGCAGCTTGAGAGTTGAGACAATCAAGCTAATTGTTGTTTACACACCAGTAACAACAACACTGTTTGCGTGTTGAAGTACGGGAAGCGGATTAGCTGAGTCCCTGCAGATGATATGTAGAGATAAAATGACCCAGGGTGGGTGTGTGAGCAGAGAATAACCACATGGTGAATTGAATTGTTTTGCAGCTCCGTTTCTCTCCTTAATAACTGCAGACCTCCCTGTGCTCACGCTCAATAAGCAGCCTTACATTGGCTAGACCCTTAGCAGCTAATGCAGGAACTCTGGATAATACTCTGTAACTAGACGGATGGCAGCATTGTGTAAACTCTCGGTGGACACGCCTGGTGACCTCCGTCCTGCTCTTTGAGCATTCCATTGTAGGATGCACTTATAGAGCATTAATCATGTCTTCCCCACAATAACAGCTGATGTGTTGCTTAGAACACAGCACGGGAAAATCAAGAGGTTGTTGTGGCAAGATGTCCACTCATCTACCTACACCTGCTGCAATAAACCAATTGATGGCATGATAAATTTAAACAATCTCAATAATTTCCACTTGCATGATTTATTGTTTTTCTCTTTTCTCTCTTTCTACCAAAAACTGGATGATAAAAGTTTCAGTCTGGTGCTTTGGTCTCAACTAGCCCTTCTTTTGGAGGACAGTTTTGTTTACAGAGACTTCATAATTCATTTTATTTATTACTTCTGTTGTTTAATTTTATTTAAAATGTCTTCCAGTTCCAGTGTTAAATGTTCATTAGAATTTAAAGTTTATTGATATTTGACAATGTGTTCTTTCATTATTATGCGATACTTGACAATCATCTGAAAACAACAATATTATTGTTTATCCCAATAACTTCTGGTACAATTTATCGTCCAGCGATATTAGTTATCGTGACAGGACCTCCCACAGGCGGGACTTGACTCGACTTTTGCCTGTCTTTCCTTGAGACTTGACTCGTGACTTGAGGATAAAGACTTGAGACTTGCAAAACACTGACTTGGTCCCAGCTCTGGTACCTGCTCTGCATTCATCCAGGTTTGATACTGTAAAAGAAAATAACAATTTGCACCGCCGAGCCGGGTTTTGTAATTCAAACCCTTTGTGGGATTCATCCTGCCATTCAGCCATCCATTTCCTTTTAATCTCCAACAGGCTTTAATAGGAACAAAAATCCCTTGTTTTTCTCTCTCCTACAAATTCCTCCAGAGGATGAAACAAACACAAAAAAAGAAGACGGACTAACAATCACCGCGACTGCAAATCAGCAGATGCAGCGGTGAAACGCATCAGGCCCAATTCTGCCCGAGCGGATTTCTTGCTGGAGAAAATGGGAGGAGGGATTGAGGATGGAGGTAAAGGGGATGGGAGCTGACGGTGGTAATGAGCTCCTGAGGTGTTTCGCCAGATGGTAACTTCTCCTGGCAGCAGAACCGGACCACTCGGAAAATCAGGGTGCTGCTGCAAAACTTCGCTTTTTAAACACGCCGAGTTTACCAGAGCTTCAGTTCATCTGCATGAGGTCAGCGAGAAACGATGGAGGCCTTGTGTTGAATCGTCTCCGCTACTGTTTACAGCTGCTGTCAGGGTCGCCTGCGCAAAACCATCACCGCACCCGACCCATGTATGTACTGGCACACAAAAACAGTGTCCTTATTATGCTAAATAATAAAGACACACTACAAAAACCCACAATCTTACCAAGTATTTTTAGTCTTGCTTTTAGTGCAAATTTCTTAGAAAACTTGACTTGAGACAAAACTAATTGAAAAGTAACTTATCGGTAAAATACAGGAGCTTTTTTTAGTAAATAATTCCTTAATGTTGGTGAAAAACTACTTGTTCCATTGGCAGATTATTTCACTTGTAATATGGGGAAATTGTCTTGTTATAAGTAAACTTATCTTCCATTGTAACAGGCACTTTTTAGGGAATATTAAGGAATTATTTATTTAAAACAAGCACCTATATCTTGGTGAAAAGATACTTGTAAGTTAGTTTAGACTTATTTGAAGTGTAATAAAATAAAAAGCTGATAAAAAGGTAAGTGAAGCAACAATATTTGCTTGATTTTCGTCTACATTAAACAGTTTAACCTGCTGTCTTAGGGCGACGCTCAGGAAGAGAGCGGCGGATGTCACGGTCGGCCAACCGAGTGACCCATCAGCTCTTCAGTTCGCAAAGCCATAAAAAAAACCCTTGTAAACTCTCATGAACTGCCTCACCCCGCCATCGAACAATAAATGCATAAATTCCATCAATTTTGAACATAAAAAATGTTTTATCTATTAAATAGCCAAATGGATAAATAGAGTTTCTCTTAAAATTGTTTGTATTTTACTTGTTTTGATGACAGATTATGCTTAACTATAGCACACTTCAGTTTAAGGTCTAAAAACTTTTAAAATCTTTCATCATCTCATTTTCTTGCATAAATGAAATGACAGTTTTATCTGCTTTTCTTCATTTTGTAACAGTCTTGACTAAACTGAAATTAGTTCCATTGTCAAGTAATACAAAAATATGTGTTATGGGAGTTTTTGTTTTGTTGCCTTATAGAGGAATCTAATTTAAGTTGAATGAATTATAGGAAAAAACTGCAAATGTAATTTCACTCCTGAGATCCCTCCAACAACAGATTTTCAGATGCAGCTCTGCTTTTTTTTTTTTTTTTTTTTTAATTTCAGAGGGTTTTTATCTGTCCAAATCTGCTTTCTCCACACTTGGTTTAATTGCTGAATATCTCATCTCATCTGGTTTTCTCACTGGAGGTTTGGGAGATGCGAACCGCTTCTGCAGCGTGGTAATTGTGTCCCGATTCGGCTCCGCGGGGACGCAGAGCGCAGATTATCCACTGCACCGTGTGACCGCACATCCATCCCAACCTGGCCTTGTTCATGCAGACGAGGGGGTGGGAAGTCTTATTTTTTATTTTTTTTATATTTTTTTTGGCAACTGGCCTTCCAGGATTACATTTGCTGATAACTTTGCGCTGCAGGCTGCCCGGAAAAATAAATTGCTTTCCTGAGAGGAGCAAGGTAAAGGACGTGTAATCCTCTTGTTGGCTGTAACCGTTTTTGGAGGAATAGTTTCTATAATATCTGCAGGTGAGTGGGACATTAAAAGGATTTTTATGGTATTTAAAACACCTGGAGAGCGAATCGTGGAACCTACTCTTTATCTCACGCACGTCTCATGGTTTCATTAATATTAAACATGAGAAAAAAAGAAGAAAAAAACGTTAGAGGAGCTGAGGAACAAGGAGGCAGAAAGAAAAGTCTAAGATAGAGATCATCATGGGAGGAGGAAGTTAAAGAAGTGCAGAAGTTCAAAAACAGAAAGATGTCCTGAGATAATGGGGAAACACAGGAGCTGAATCCATTTCACCTGCTAATCTATAGGTCACTGCAAAGGTTTGCTTCTTTTTTCTGCAACTCCTTCACACAGAAAGGTTTCCCCGTCTTTCATCATCCATTTCCATACCATACCAACTTTATTTATGAAGCACCTTATACACCAACAAGACCAAAGTGCTTTACACAATCATAAAAATTGATTATAAAGTACATATTAATATACAGACAGAATAAAACAAAGTGAAACATCTCACATTGTGCCAAAAATGTGAGGAAAGGAAAAAAGATGGGTCTTAAGAAGGGACTTTAAAGCAGCGAGAGAAGAGGTCTGTCTTGGAGGAAATCATTCCATGTCTCGGGAGCTGCCACAGAAAAAGCACGGCCCCCCTCTGAGTTTGCACTTTGTCTTTGGCACCTTCAGAAGCAACTGGTCACCTGACCTGAGGGAGCAGGAGGGTATGCAAGAATTCAACAGCTCAGACAGATGGGGAGGGGCAAGGCCATTACGTGCTTTAAGAACACATAAAAGGATTTTAAAATGAATCCTAAAATGTACTGGCAACCACTGTAAGGAAGCTAAAATAGGGGAAATATGGCAGAATTTTCGTGTACCTGTTAAAAGACGTGCAGCAGCATTTTCTACCCTCTGAAGCTGGGAAATATATAAATCACTGACTCCTACATAAAGTGCATTACAGTAATCCAGCCTTGTGGTCACAAATGCATGGATCACTGTTTCAAAGTGCTGTCTGGAAAGAATAGGTTTTACTTTGGCCAACTGCCTTAAGTGGAAAAAGTTGGATTTTACAACGGCTCTAATGTGTGTTTCCAGCTTAAGACCAGCATCCATCTTGACCCCTAAATTTGCAATAACCGGTTTGACATACAGGGCCAAGGAGCAAAGATCGGTCAGGGAATCTACAGTGGATCTGCCAAAAACCACTCCCTCTGTCTTATCTTCACTAAGTTTCAAGAAGTTTAGGGCCACCCAGGCCTTCAAATCTTCCAGACATAAAAACAGAGACCGAAGAGAGGTGGAGTCTGCGTTCTTTAGTGGTAAATATATCTGTGTCATCTACATAACAGTGAAAAGCAATCCCATATTTTCTAAAAATAGAGCCAAGAGGAAGGAGGTGCAACAAGAAAAGAAGAGGGCAGAGGGGGACCTATGGGCATCAAGACAGACACAAAAAGTACACTTATTGGCCAAATAAGATATAACCAATCCAGAGCTATGTGACCGATGCCCACCTGATCCAAACGGGAACGTAAAATGCCATGAATAACTGTATCAAAAGCAGCTGATAAATCCAACAGCAGCAAAACAACAGAATCACCAGAATCAGCTGCTAAAAGTATATCACTAAAAACTTTTCAAAGAGCTGACTCTGTGCTATGAAATGGTTTAAAACCGGACTGAAAAGCCTCTAAAATGCTATGTTCATTAAGATAAGCCAGTAGCTGATTATAGACTACCTTCTCAAGAATTTGTGAAATAAAAGGCAGTTAAGAAATAGGTCTATAATTCGCCATCTTAAGAAATCCAAGATGGGTTTCTTAAGTAGAGGCTGCAGAACTGCGTGTTTCAGAGTTTTAGGAACAAAACCTGAGGACAGGCTGCTATTTACAAGAGCAAGGACAGAAGGACCTATAGTAAGAAAAACATCTTTAAATAATTGGGGTGGAATAGCATCATCCGGAGAACCAGTTAGCCTTAAGTGGCCAACCACCTCATGCAAAGATTGCAGGGTCGCACATTCAAAGCTGCGTAAAACAGCAGAACAAGGCACAACGACTGAAGGGTCATAAGCAAAGGGGATGATCTGGGCCCTAATAGAAGCGACTTTCTCGACAAAAACGTGTAAAAAGCTTTCACACGTCTCCATAAAACCACTATGTGGATCATTTAGAACAGAGTTAATAGTTTTTAATAAGTCAGCAGGATTGTGACTGTTTGATACAATCAGAGCCGACAGGTGCCTTCTTTGGGCGTCTTTTACAATCCTTTGATGACGACGCCAGCATTCCTTCAATATTTGGAGCGACACCCGTAATTTGTCCTTTTTCCATTTGCGTTCAGCTCTGCGACGGTCTCTCCTGGCAGCCTGAGTGACCTCATTTAACCAGGGTTCACGCTTGGATTTAGAAAGTCTAATTTTTAGTGGTGCCACCAAATCCAGAGCTGGCAGAATAAAACCAGTTGCTGAGTTCCTTAGTGTTATTTCCCACGACCTCTGGGATGGTACAGTTCTGATTAAAAACAGAAGAAAACTGACCAGCAGTAGAAGGGCTAAGAACCGAGCTGCAACATGTGCTTTAGCTTTAGCACAGGACAGCCTTATCTCAAATAAAACAGGCATATGGTCTGAAAATAATGAGTCACCAATCACTAAATTAAAAACCGGTAGACCATAAGATAAAACCAGATCAAGAGTGTGGCCATGCTCATGGGTAGCACCAGTCACAGACTGCACAAAATTAAAAGAATCAATAACGTTAAGAAATGACTGGATGACTAGTGAAGTAGGACAACAGACATGAATATTTAAATCACTAACAATGAGAACTTGGTCATACCTTGGCACGATATCAGCCAGGAAATCAGAAGTCATTT
Source organism: Girardinus metallicus (assembly GCA_903067095.1). Classification (NCBI taxonomy): domain Eukaryota; kingdom Metazoa; phylum Chordata; class Actinopteri; order Cyprinodontiformes; family Poeciliidae; genus Girardinus; species Girardinus metallicus. The sequence goes on along the minus strand of CAEGAE010065553.1, from coordinate 5,935 downwards.
ATTAAGTTTTTGTTGTGCTGTGGTGGCCGATAGACCCCTGCACACAATACAGCGTGAGAGCTGCCAAGTTCAAATAGGCTAAGCTCAAAGCTACTAGACGAGGGTAGAGGCAACTGTTTACAAGTAAAAAACTTTTAAAAACAGTCACTATTCCTCCACCGGAGCCCGACATCCTTGGAGAATTAAAATAGCCGCAGTTCCGGGGTACAAGTTCATTAAAAATGCTGGAGTCACCCAAACCACCTGTCCATGATTCTGTTATAAATAAAACATCTAATCCTTGAGAGGAAAAGAAATCCCTAATGACAAAAGTTTTATTTGCCAGCGACCTGGCATTTATCAAACCGATCCTGGAAGAAATAGGCGGGTCTACACCATCAGTACTCCAGGCAAAGAGGCCGCTGGTTGCTAGGATTCACCCTGCGTCTACAGGGCCGAGAAGCGCAGGAACCACGGGACTGGAATACTCCAGCTTGGCCTCCACCAACGGGTACCAGACAGGCGGCCACAGGATCCAATACACAGAATGGGCAGGAAAGGCGAGGCACCAGCCTGCACATCCTGAATGAGGCAGAAAAACTGCACCGTAAAGCAGCCTTTACTCGTACAAGCCGACCGCTGCGCTTTCCACGGCGGTGGGCTCGCGTCCGTCGGAAAGGTAGAGTCAAAAAACGACACAGGAATGCCCAACAGCAGGGTCGAGGTTTTGACTGTAGTATAAGTCCTCGATAAAATATTTCCAGTCGAGGCTCCAATGTCCATCAATGTTTGGCGATCATACACAATCAGAGAGTTAACACTTGTACTAAAATTAAAAGCGGCCAGTAGACAAAACAAAAACAGGAGGAGCGTCAGACGGCAAGCCTCAAACACCGGCGCCATCTTGCAATCATGTTCAGGTCTCGTGAACATGATTGCAAGACAGTCATTATTTTAGCTGTCTAGCATAAATTTTTTTCAACTTTCAATTAAAATTATTTTTTATATATATACATAGTTAATGTTTTGCACACTAATAGACAAAATGACAGTTAGCAGTGGTAAGCAGCAATTAACAGCAGCTAGCACCAGCTAGTTAAGAGCTAGCAGCAGTTAACAGCAACTAGCAACAGTTAGCAGCAACTAGCAACAGTTAAGAGCTAGCAGCAGTTGACAACAGTTAGCAGCGGTTAGCAGCAATTAACAGCAGTTAGCAGCAGCGAGCAACACTTAAGAGCCAGCAACAGTTTACAACAGTTAGCTTCAGTTAACAGTCATAAGATTATACATAGCTAACATGCACAACACGAATAACAGTTAAAAACATACAAAACATAGCGAAAACACAGTTTTCATATACATGAAACTGTATATCATTAAATATGTCTAAAAAATATCCTAAAATATAATAATTGTAAAGAAACACACAGAGCTGACAATAAATCATGCCACAGACACAAACAGCAACAGAAAAAGCGGGGAGGAGCTGTCAGTTACTGGTTGCTATGGTAACCACCAACTGTCAAGAGCAGCTAACAGAACCTAATACACCAATAAATGTCTGTAGATAATAATTTAATTATTACATCAAATAAAATAAATTTGAAGAATAAATAAACAATTTTGTCCAACTCCAAATCTATAATGTTAAAATAAAAGCCTGTTACATAAATTAAAAGGAACCCATGTCACGACCAAAATTATATATTTGCTCCAACCAATCAAAGACCTGCTTTGTGTAGCACTCTAGTCACATTACTGCATTTTTCTCAACTTTATAACTTTTAATGATTTTTTTTTTCATCCCCCAGCTAGCCTCTTGTTGGTATGCATGTCAACACAGTATGAAAATTAACTTGCAAGGACTACCTATTGCAGAAGTTGATTGCAATAGGTAATCGATTAGCTGTGCTTGATTATAATCCTCATGGAGGTCCTCCTCCTAACATCCCGAAAGCTGCAGTGTGTCGATCGATTCACGGTGGTTCTGATGATCAAACATCGGATTCGGCAGGAGTGACGTTGCTTCTGGAAAAGTGGATCAGATCTGGACACCTGCAGAGTTGCAGTGACGGTTCTGGAAGTTTCGTTGTCCGATTCATTTTGTGGAGCTGGAGAGGAATTACAAAGACTTCATTGTTGGCAAATAAGATGATGTCAAGCTAAAAAAAAAAGGAGATTTTAGATAATATCCCTTTGAATCGGTGTTTAGACTTGAAACATTAATTTGTTCTCAAGTAAGAGTTGCACTACCTAAACATATCTTTAGCTTTTTAAATTTTTTAGCCATTTAAAAAGTCACTCAAGAGTAAAGAAGGTATTTTGTAAAAAGTCTGGTCAAATACTGAGTAACTGATCAAAACATCAACACATCATTTAATATTTAAAAATTACCTTATTGTATAGACTGAGATATAGTGATATAAGTGATATATAAACATCAAAGTGAAAATAACTCACAAAATTTACAAAATTATGTTTTGAAATTATGCAAAATAAACAGTTTTACAAATACAAATACAAAATTTATGAAAATTTAACAAGTACTGCAGGTGTATCTGGTGAATTTTTGGTTAAAACATGTTTGTTCTCCATACACTGAAGATACTGAAAGTTTTACTCTCATAAAATTAGTGATGTGTCATACCAAATTATCAAGTAAAAGTAAAAAGTATTACAGCATAGTAAAAGTCTTTTCCAAAAAGTTACTCACCTAAATGTAACTATTTACTACCAATCTTTACTGTTTTGGCATTTGGAGCAGTTCGAAAAAGCTGAGATAAGACTCAGCTTTTATTCAGGGAAAAGACAGATTACTCAGTCAGGATTAAAATTGGTTTCTGGCACTGTAATTGAACTCTAGTTTGTTTGCCTAGAGAGTCCGGTTTGTTTGGGGAGGTGTGAATGCGTAATGTAGCTCTGATGTGAACCAAAAAAACAAACTTATCTGCCTAAAATCTTTGGTCTCGGTTCGTTTGAAATGAATTCTGGTGCGGTTCGAATGCATAAGTGAAAGCCAAGCTCCAAAAGTAGGAAGTGGACTGTTGCGCAGGGAATTCTGGGTAAAACAACCAAAACAAATGTGTGAGGCTAGTATTAGCAGGAGAAACAGCTGGTGGTCTTTCACCAAAGACAGGAGAGAAATCCCACAATCGCTAAAATCTGATGTTACTCTATTTTTGTGTATTCTTCAGAGGTTTTTGTGTTGTTTCCTTCAGTATTTGTTGGTGCAGCGCCCCCACAGGCTTGGAGGGGAACAGTTTGATACAGTGTACCGAACCGCAGCAGCTGAAAATGCAACAAATGTTGGTCCCGAATTGAACCGAGTTTACAAGACGATTGAATGTAAAAGCAGCAAATGAAAAGATTAGTGAAACCTAAAAACTGGAAACTGGAAACACCATCAACACGCTGGCATTCCACACATTATTCTTCTGAGATTAAGTGGGTTTTTTTTTTAGTTTGCTTGTTTTTTAATAATCCCAACACATGTTGCTGCCTTTGTGTACATTAGAGCAGAATAGCGCCCTCTGCACTCCCAAAAGCCCTCAGTCTCCTTCATAGCTTATTGTGCTGCATTTTCATACCGAAACGTAATGCAGCCTTTCAGGATGACTTTGTAAAAGCTAATGAAAATGGAGAGGATGATTCTTACTCTCGTCTCATGATGTCCTGCTGCTTATATTTCTTAATTATTGACAAGATCTTTGTTAAACTTTGATCTTTTTCAGATCAGACCTTCTAATGGAAGCGATATGCTCAGACATGCTCTCTATTCTTTAAACTTTTGACCTGAAGACAATCCGGCTTGGATCCAAATGTCATCAATTATTAAATATTGTCTGCAGCAAGGACGATGTGTGCACAGATCTGCTTGCTTTTACCTGGAGTTTCCATGACCTTGCATTTTCATCTATATTATATACTAACTCCTTTCTTCTGCCTTTTTGGGATGCAGCTGAAGTTTCCACCAAACAGTGAAAGTCACAGTCAAACTTTCAGCTGGTTATTTCCAAAATCGCAACAAAGAAGAAAATGAGTTTTGTTTCCTGAGGACAGTTGGCGCAGAGCAGCAGAGATTGGATGATTTATTTTTCACTCCTGTCTAATAATTTCTCAGATACATATTGGCCTCTTTTCTGGAATCTCAGATTAATTAAGATTTCTATCAGCTGTTCTTATGACACTGATTTAATTAATTATACTCTCCTCGGGTGAGTTTCCCTGTGTCTCTTTGAGTTTGCTTCACTTATTATTGCTCCTCGGTTTCCAGTTTGCTCCAGTCATTCTTTTTTATATATATATTCTAACCTGTATTTAACCTTTAATGTCATCATTTTATTCCTCATTTCCTTAGTTTTTCTGTTCACCAATCTTTCTGAAGAGATTTAAACAAAATCTCCGACCATGAAAAAAAAAAAAAGATCACGAGATGCGGTTGTAGGTGGCGAGGCAGACGCAGTGGACCCAGTAGCTGAGAGAATTGGTGATGAGTTTAATGAAGAAAATGCACAAATAATCCCAAAAGTCCAGGCAGCACAGCTGAGCAGACAGGCTAAGGCTCAACACTGGTAGCTACTGGCAAACTAATAGACATCTACAAACAGACTAGATGGGACAGCTAAACAGACAGACAGATCAGACAGACTGGTACGACAGTGTTGACAAGGAACACAGGTGGATATAAATATACAGGTGATAATCAAGAGAACGAGACACACCTGGGAACAATAGACAGGACAACACCAGAAACCTAAAATAAACACAGAAAAACTCAAATCACAACAAAAAGATTTTGTTAAAGTCAAAGTTTGTTATTAAATGTTAAGTGTGAAACATCTGGATGTCTGTTGTTTTTGTTTAATCTGAAATTGAGATGAAAATTGAGAGTAAATAAGAAAAAAAAACATTTGTACTTATTTTTATTATTACTATTTAACAACAGTTAGCAGCAGCTAACATCTGTTAGCAGCACTTAGAAGTTGTAAAATTAAACATAGCTAAAATGAAGAACACTAATAACAACTAGAAAATTCCTGAAGAAATTTAACCGGGGCCTGCCAAAGTGTGCCCGTCGGTTTGGACCCAGCGTTCGGATGCTAAAAAGTAGCATCAATGCTAAGCTAAAGTAAAGTAAAGTCAATAGCCTGTGGATAATCAAAAGCATGTTGGCTAACATGGACGTGCACCGTTCAATATGTTAAAATTAGTGCAAAGGTTAAAATTAGCTAAAATGCTAATGTTAGCATGAATGCTGTCACTAGCATGTTGTTTATCATTGACTTACTCCATTCAGTATACGAAACATGGCTCATATGTTAGAAAAGTAGGTAAAAGCTTCTTTCAGGGAAAAAGCTAATGCTAGTGGGGGGCAGTGAAATGTAATGTTTGTGCTAATGCTAATGAACTCTCCTGAGAAAAATATCTAATGAATGCTAACATTTTTGCACCGCCGTAGGCGGTGCACTAACCTCATAGGAGTGTTGAGGCTTTTATTTTGAAATTTTCCGTAAGCTTCATTTTAAGTTGTCACACTAATCTCATGTATAACTTTGCTTTGGTTAAATCATTTATATAATGGCCAAGAGAGTAATTACATGATGTAAAAATGGTCAAGGCTTTTATTTTGAAATTTTTATTAAACTTCATTTTAAAAGACTATACTAATCCTATGAGTAACTGTGGTTGGGATAAACCATTTATATAATGCCCAAAACATTCTGCCGTCATTGTAGTTCTTAACCTTCCATCATTGTAGTTCTTAACTGAAAGCTCAGGCCTCCATGTTGTAGTCCTTACATTCCGTCTTTGTAGTTCTTAACTGCCAACTCAGCTCTGCTCCTTATTAACTGAGTGTTCCGCCATGTTGTAGTCCTTACATTCCATCATTGTAGTTCTTAACTGACATCTCAGCCCTGCTCTGTATTAACTGAGTGTTCCGCCATGTTGTAGTCCT